>QDEB01084609.1:0-13443 GCA_004193795.1 Asbolus verrucosus
TTTCTAAATGAAAGGGAAGAGAAGGGACAGTCGCGTCCTGTGTATACTTTAATTTATGATACATTAGGGTGCACCATTGGTCCAATTTTGTACTTTGAGAGGACTCATGAAGTTCACGTTGACTATTCGGTCATATTTTAAATAAACCCTTAGGGTTCCAGTTGCCGTTAAACTGTTCGTTACTTTCTGATTTTTTTTCTGATATTGAGAAATGTTTCCTTTTAGATTTATATATAATTTACTTTTCTTTTGTAAAAGTGCGTGCTAGGGAAGTTCTGGGGAAATAACATAACTGCTTCTGAAATATTTTTTAGACGTAAAAAAATAAATACATTTCAAAAAATCGTTTTGTTTGAAATTGCATTCCAAAAAAATTAAAATCTCAATTCGACTGCGCTGTTGAGTGACATTTTCTCGGTTGAATGCATAAATACGTAAATATAAAGAGCGTGTTTGCGTTGTGCTTCATTAAAATTTAAAGACAACTGTAACGAATGTATCCCATGGTACAAAGCTATATGATTATTTCGAGTAAAGTTAGTTTGGGTTGTTATACGTGCCAAGGGACATTGCGGTTAATACACATGTCAAACGAAGATACAAAATTTCCCCCTCATTAATTATTAACTTGATTTAAATGTAATAGCATTTTAATCATCTGTATACCACTCCTCAGATCAAAAAAGAGGCAGTGTTACGGACCGTATCTTGTTTATGTAATATATAAGAAAAATTAATCTAATTTGTTGAAGTTACGGCGTCCATATGCAACCGTTATTCCCTTTTGTTATTACCGTAGCCAAATCACCCCCAATTGTGTCGAATCTGTAAAAATTGTTAGAATTATTTTATTGAATTTGATAATAATTACTGCTTACGTTGCTTTACATATTGTTAGTACTTTAACATCTGAGGTATCGAAATGTGTTGTTGCTACAGAACGATCGAAGCCTACAATAAAATCTTGGACTGCTACAAACAGCGGAGAAGATTCGGAATTTTCTTCATACTCAGACGATACATTTACCAGAATTCCACCATTTCCTCCGTTGTTTCGACCCATAAATTCCAAGCTAAGCTGGGTACTGAGGACTATTCCCTTCTGTGATCGTCAGAATTAATTAATTGCACTTAATTAAAATCGCAATGCTTACAATATTTTCATCGACCTGATCTTCCCAATTTTTCTCCTTAAATTTGACATTATTGATGACGATGTCTAAGCCTTTGTAATAATTAATGGTAGAGATGAATGCATCTGAAATATGTTGATCAGTTTAAAATTTAGAACGTTTAAAATGTGAAAATGTTGAACTTTTGAGCAGCATGTAATTGGATGGATTAATTTGAATGAAGGCAACTTTGTCAGAACCATATTTCCTTGAAAATTCTAAAACTGTATTATACCCTTTGGTCTCATTCATATCTGCAATCATAACTCCCTTTTACGAGGTCAGTTGATACTGTGTTATCTATTTTTTGAATCTTACTTTAGCTCCGCATGTTAGTAATTCTCTTACACATCTCAAACCAATTCCATCTGTACCTCCAGTAACTAAAGCTACTTTATCTCTTATACCTTCGAGTTTTACAGGTGGGAAAAATACTTCTTTATTTGATTTTTTGTCATGTTTACTGTATATTACGTCCCTGCTTTTTGACAACGATGATTTACATTTAAATTCTCTGAAATTTTGTTTCTAGCTGTTACCACTTGTGTACTGCAGATCAGACTAAAATACCTTGGCCTTTGAAATTTCTTTGCAAAGAAAAGCGTGGCAATATTTTTTATATTCTTCAAAAAGAAAATCCTAAACATTATTCAAGTTTTTTTGATAAATATTTATAATTTTGACAAGATACAAGACCTAATTTGACAGCTTAATTTTGTTTAACTAGTTGTTATTTTAATTTCAAAAAAAATTTGATATTATAGAAAAAAACATTTTATTGCAAACATAATTGCACAATAACGTCATGAATATAATTTTTAATCGCAATCACGAAGAGTTTGTCGATCCGGAAGTTTGATTTTATAACAATCGCTCTCTTCGATCACCCATATACCTCCATTTTCGCCATCGCATAACATTTTTATCAAACAATCTCCGCAAGCTTCAGGCCTTTAAAAGCATTTTTTTAAAACTTAAGACATAATGAGTGTTGGTTATTACGGCTGAGCAGGCAGAGCATCTAATCCATCTTTTAAAATTTTGCCAACATCACCAAAACCTTCTAAAGCGGTTGAGGCAGCATCCTCAATCAATTGAGTTTCAGTAACACCTGGGCACATGGTTAGTACCTTAACTCCTGTCAGTTCTTCGTAGTATTTATGTGACATAGCTTTACTAAAACCGATAACAAAATATTTGCTCCCGTTGTAAACTGGGCATCCATGTGCCTGTTGTAGCCCATATACTGATGCTATATTAATTATTACACCTCCTTCGCCATTTTTGTGTTTCCCCATGTGTTGGAAACCGAGTAGAGTTCCATGCACTAAACCTTTCTAAACTTAAGTGTTTGAAAACAGTCTAATTTAACTTGTATCAATTCGTACCATATTAACATCAATTTCTAGCTCCCAATCTTTATCGTGTAGTAATCCAGCATTGTTAACTACAATGTCGATGGATTTGAACTTGTCCATTGCAACTTTAAAAAGTTCTATAAATATTTTGGAATACAAATGATTAATATTATGGTTATAAGATATCTTAGATCAGTTTTTACTTTCATTATCGGCTTTCTTAGTTACGTCTGACTTCATAAAACATACTTTGTTTTCACCATATTCTTTTGATAATTCACATACTGCCTTTTGGCCCTCTTTTTCTTTAATATCTCCAAGCATTACACCCTTCAAATAGATTATGAATAATCAATGCTTAAGCTTTCTATTACTATTACCCTAGCACCACACCTTAAGACGGATTTCGCTATAGCAAGCCCAATTCCAATAGCACCTCCGGTTATTAAAGCAACTTTGCATTCCACAGGTGAGGACGACATTGAACGATTACTATTTTAAAATATATTAAGTACATCAAATTGTAAATCATCGTAAAATTTTCAGATTTACCTGAGTAACATATTATTTATATTTCTTTTGATTAACGTGCTTGCAATTATCCTGTTTATAACCATTTTGTATTAAGAAAACGAAAAAGGTTTCGTTTTTGACACTGACACAATTTAAATATAAATTTGCATAACCTTCTTTGTTTGTAATTATATAATTAATTATTTTTTTTTTAAGTAATGCTTTGTAAGTATAAAACTTTATTTTTTTACATATATGTATTTATAACACACGAATTTCTCGAAATTTTGTGTCTAAATTATGTATAAAAAATTGTATTACAAGGTGTAGTTATATAACTAGCAATAAAAGTGCGTTTTGAACATTGTAAATTGAAACTTGTAACTTGTGTACTTATTATTTTTTGCGAAGTGTTTGCCTCTCTGGAATTGTGACTTCGTAAATTGGTTCTCCGCCTTCAGCCACCCATACACTTCCATTTTGACCTTGTGTTATTAAAGTTATCATCCCCTTGGCGACACTTTCGGGTCTAAGTAAAATATTTCGTTTCATATTGAGACATAATAATACGTAATAACAAACAACTCACTGTTGCTCTGGCATAGATCCTAATCCTTCAACCAGCTCTTTCGCGATATTTCCCATTCCTTGTAAGGCGAATTTGCCAGCTTCGGATATTAAAGGTGTATCGGTAACTCCAGGACACATTGTTAGAAATTGAATTCCGGTGAGATTGTAGAAGAATGGCGTGCCAAAGGAACGATCCAAGCCAACAACGAAATGTTTCGTGCCCACATAAATCGGACAACCAGCCAGCTCTTGTAATCCCAAAATTGATGCGATATTGACGACCACACCTCCTTTGCCGCCGTTATTTTTACCCATATATTGTATGGCAAGAAGGCTTCCACGAACGACATGGTTCTGTAGTTTAAAGGGTTTAATCCAAATGTATTCTGAGTGGAAAATTTAAAAGTAAATAATTCAAATCTTTACATTATTACATTTGGACCCAAAAATCTTGAAGTACAATTATTAAATTAATGAGTCGCTTATGACATACCATCTCAAAAACAACGATATACAAAAAAAATGAGTTAGTGAAGCTTAGAGATAATAATTTTCTTACTGTGATTTCTAAACTTGGCATTTTCCAACAGACTGAAGTATACCGTTTCTAATTTTTAATTTTCACTTTTTAGTGAATATTTAAATTTATTCTAATATCGTACCTACATAAGTACTAAATTTTATCAGTCGAACAAGTATTTATTCTATTTTTGAAGTTTAACCTTGAAATTCGAAGTTCACAACATTTTTATCAAAGAAATCAATGAAATGCATTAAAAGTTCTTGTTTTTGACCTCCGATTATGTCAATTTAATTATATTATTGAAGTCTAAAATTATCTAGTGTTTTTTTTATATTGTATAAATAACAAAATTGACACGTTGATAGAGAAAATTACGTAATATGCAAATGTGAAACAGATTTTCTTATATCTTATGTCAAGAATAAACTTTTTTTTTGGCACAAAAAAAAAGGTTAAAAAAGTGAATACATTATTCTTCTTGGCGACTCATTTAAAAAATACACATACAAAATCTTTGATAATTTACATGAAAGTTAAAATTGCTGTATTACAGCTAACAATTGATATGGATTACGAAAATGCTTGTCTTCAATTTCCATTGCTCCATGGATTTATCGATCTGTTCACGATTTTGTTCTTAATTTAATTTTAGGCCATCTTTTGCCGCTTTTGTTAATCCTTGAAGATATTACATTTACATTGGATAATTCGCAAGTTGAGTTACAACAAAAAAATTATTCTTATGCATTATTTCGAACATTCGAACTTCAACGTTAGAACAACATGAATGTGTATTATTTATTTTACTTCTGACTCATTTAATTACAAATCGTAATGTCATTCGGCTTCCTCTCATTTTGTTTAAAACAAAATATATTTAATTTCCAAACTATAATATATTCCAGGAATACTTTTAGTATAATTTATATTTTAAAACAATTCGTAAATTTTCTTTTCTGTATTTGTAACAACGTATTATTAAAGTGTTATTATGAGTAGTACGAAAAAGTTTTTAGCATCATTCTGCAATAGCTTGTAATTTTTTTTTATAATAGTTTTTTTTTCTATTTAACTATTACGTGATTGACTTAACTACTTTCATGTAATGAATTACTCATCGTAATTATAGTAATGATAAGTCCAGAAAAAAATTTTGATAGTTGATACCACATATGTTCACTCAAATCGAAAAGCGAACCATTCATTAAAACAAAAGCAAATTATCATGGTTTCCTTTGATTCAGAAAAAGAGTATTTGTGATATATTTCCTGAATGAATTATAAAAATATACTGATTAATAAAAAATAATAAATAAAACTATAAACGGAAATAGATAATATGAAATAACTATACAATTACATGATGTGATAGAATTAATAAAGTAGAATACCAATTAAAAATTTCTATTGATATTTCACTTGGTAAACATAGTCTAGAAATGAAATATTAAAATTTGTGCGAAATTGAACATAACTGGTATTGTTGTTACTAAAAACTGTAGGGCATGTGTTTAAAATCATCAATTAGTTAGAGGATTATAATTAATTAGCACTTGAAGTTTCAGTTAATGCCAGTATATAATATGATAATCAGAACAGCGGTGATTCTGTTTTGTTTGCAGCAATTTAATGTTTAAACATTTAAACTTCTTAAAAAATTTATACAAAAATGCAACAATGGGTTTTGTCAGTAAGAATGTTTGCCATTTTTATAGGAATCAAATAGTTCCAAGGTAAAAAAAAATGCGAAAGCTGAGAAAAGAAATAGAGTGGTAATTTAAGTAAGTACATAATTACTTCTTACGTATATAAAAGTTAATTATGGTCATATAATACATAATTATAACCTATGAAGGTATCGTTTTAAAATATTCTGTATTTTTTTTGTCGTAATTTCATTCATTATATAATTTAATAAATTTTAATTTTATTTATTTGAAAACAAAGCTGATGACTTTGCAAGATCTCGTTACATCCTTGAACTTAAAAATTTTGTAATTATCGTCAACTTTCGTTATTACAAATGCAAATGTACATTATTATTGCATTATTATTAAACACTGAAAAACAGTGCACATTAGGTGCGTCATCGAAAATTACTTCCAATTGTACAAGTGTTCGGTTTGAGATTAGAACTCAAACATTTTTTTTTTAATAGAGCATTTTATATATTTAAGTATTCGCAAACAATGATATAGAGTAATGTGGGTTTATGATTGACAGATTCTGCATTTTTTGATTTTAGTTACGAAGGAGATTATTATTTTGGTTCTTTGCTATGGCGAACCTGTAAGGAATAAATTGTTCAGTGTAACTTACTTAAACATTAACAAATAAAAATAAACTAGATTATTTGTAAAAACATTCCTCCAATTGCAGCAATTTTTTCCTTATAGCGAAGAATTTCGTAATTAAAATCAAATAACTCCATAACTGATCAAAGACCCATATAAACCTACACCATTCTCAACAGAGCTTAAAATGGGATTTGGTACTACTAAAATATATAGCTGTTCGATTTGAAAAAATGTAAATTTGAGTTGCTCCACACGAACCGAACTTCCTGCATAATTCAAAGTAATTTTAGATTGTGCACCTATTATCCGATTGTGAAAGCTGTTCAATATATTTAATGATAATGCAAATCTTACTTTTGCAGACCGTTGGGACAGTTGGATGCCTTGGGAGATGGCAGAATACGAAAAACTAAGATAAATAGAATCCATTTTTTAGTTCAAGACGTTTCAAAACTACTTACGAATCGAAATAACTCAATTTAACTCAACCTCCTTTGAGCGGCTCTAACTCCCGTAGGAGGCATCTTAGAAAAAAAGTTTATATAAAAGACCTCCCTTATGTTTTCGTATTCTATCAGCCTCAAAATTATTGAAATGTGAGACAGCCCGTATATTTTTTCAATCTGTTCGCATGTGGAATGTAGAAACAAGATTTCACTTACTCTTTCAAATGCAGTGGAAATCCGAAATTAAAATTCCACTTCATGAAGTCTTAAAGCTTTGGATATTATTTCAATCTTTTTTTCCCTCATAAGTACATGATGATTATGGCTTTTAAAAATTTCACTGAACCTAATTGTGATTGATAGTAGCAGCATGGATACGATAAAATTAAAAGAGATTAAAAAAAGCAACAAAAACAAAGGACTCATCTCATTAGATATATGTACAACTCAGTATTTTAAAAAAAGATGTTGCTCTGACCAATCCACCGGTCAGGAAGGCTGTTTTCATTGCGGACACAAATATATCAAGTAATGATTAAATACCAGTGATCATATGTCATATAATTACAGCATATATATATCAAAAAAAAAATAAATTTAGATTTATGAAAAATAGATTGAGGAAAAAATATCAAGATATAAATAACAATATTGAGCAAGCGAGTTCCATCAATCACTTACAATGAAAATAATTACTTTAATCCATCAAAAATGTTTAATCTGGAATTTCATTACGCAAGCACGAGAAAATTAAATGTTGACTGTGCATTAATGAAGAGTAACAATTTCAAGACAGTGAAAGTCTGTTTTAATAAAATTATCAATTTAAATTAGAAGGATAAAATAAGAAATAATAAATAATGATGCTCGTACTTACACAATTAACTGCAATTTGAAGCTCCCAGTTTGCATCGTTCATGATTCCAGCATTATTGATAACAATGTCGAGACCTTTCCAGGTGTTCAGAGCAGTTTTGAACGCAGCTGAAATTTGTAAACTTTGCGTCGTTAAAAGTTTTAAAAATGAGTTTCATTGAAAATACAAAATTCAAATCGTTTGATTCATTTCCACGCAAAAAAATAAAAAAGAAAACTCACCTTCAAGTTGGTCCGCTTTTGTGACATCGGTGCGAATAAAAATCACTTTATTGCCTCCGAATTCATGATTAAGTCTTTTTGCTGAATCTTCTCCTTTGGTGGCATCTATGTCGGCAATAGTGACGGCCTGTATGTAGAGAGACAATAATCGTTTTCATTATTAACAGCATTATAATACTCACCTTGACTCCATTACGAAGAAGTTCTTTTACATAGGCAAGGCCAATACCGGTAGCTGCTCCAGTAACCAAGGCAATTTTTCCTTTGATATCGTAAGGCATGGTGTCAAAGATGCAAGTTCTTTTTACAAATGTTGACAGTGAATTAGACTGAATAAGTTTATTGCTGTTTTTATATAGCCATACATTGCATGAAGATAAGATAATAAATGGATATACTGGAAAAGCAACTTCTGTGTAGTTTTTTTCGTTTTATTTTATTTTCCCGTATTATGGAACGGGTGTCAACAATATTTTCAAAGTTACTTTTAAAATTAACACTGTCCATTTGTAGTTCTAACTAACCATATTCGCACCTTTGTAAAAAATGTTTAAAAATATATAATTTTGATGACAACTTTAAACGATTTCATAACGATTCTTTGAATTTTAATTATCATCAATATTAGGATCATGAAAGGTTAAATGAGTCTTGGTATATTGGTAAACAGTAATCAGAAAATTGTAAACATGGAATATTAAATCTTAAATGAGAAAATACGACGATTTGTGTTAATAACTGTTACATAATAAAAATTATGTGGAATTTATGGAAAATGCATTTTGAGTATTTTTAATATGTTTATAATTAGGTTAACAAATTAAACAATTTAAGCATTAACTGATGAGTTTAAGTAACTTATTGTTTCAAACGTTAGGTGAAAAGGTACCTCTTATTTGTTAACAATTTTATTTAATTCTTTACGGAAAAATCTATTCTTTAAGCAACATTTTCTCGAATCTTCTATTTTCGGGAAGTCCACTTTTTCGTTTACACTGGATGTTCTTAAAACGGTACATTTTATCAAAAACATATCTGACATATACCGTATACCTATATATTTCACGATTCTAATGATTTTCGAATTTTTGATTTAAAAATTTAAAAATATTCGAAAATAACTGAAATAAAACGTATTGTTGTGTACACAACTAACCACCCTCAAAACGTATCATCCCACCCAACACGCAACGCAATTTGCACTTTATGCCTTGGTTAAAGAAAATTAATTAAATTCATGACCTTTTGTTTGTTTTGTGGTACAATGTGCGTATATGTACTATAATAATTCTTTTCCTAGCATAAGATAGTAGTATTAAATTACTTGCTCACCAAACTAATAAATGAAAAATTTTATTTTCTTCTGTGTATGTTGTTATTATATATTTATTTTACTTTTAGAGCGTTTTACAACACTTAATTCCTTTTTTTGTGCTTGCATCGAGTATACACCCTTGTATTAATAACTAAAAGTAAAATCATTTATTCCAAATACAAAAAGCAAGTTTTTTAAAATTACTTAGTATTTAGCGATATTTAAAGAATAACGTTAAACTGCATGCCTTTCCAATATATCATTATTTAGGGGAATTGAATATTAACTGGATTTAGGTGGCTTGAAAAGTAGGTGTTTACTGTAATTCAGGCTCATTGTTTAAAAATTCGGATGAGGGTTTGATGAAAACAGCGAAACCGACAACAAATGTGGTCATTCTTGTTCAATAGCAACTTTTAAATTTTGAATTGGCTTCCATTGGTTTCTCCACTTATTATAGACCCGCTTGACATAAATTCAAAAAGTAGAAGTTCTCCAGCTTTCAAGAAAACTGTTGTCATTTTCTTCTAGAGAATTGTGTTTTAGGCTTCTTCGATCCTGTTTCTTCATAGTGAAGGGATTTTATGTACAAACCGCATGAATTTCACTTGAAAATTAGAAAATGCATAACATAACGGTCGATTTTCCATAAATGATTTTTTGTCTGTTGCCCTCTTTTGTGCGAACTTTATTATGTTAAGGATATTCAAGCTTAATTTTACTTATTTTAGCAACAAACGAACTCTCTCAAATTCCTATAAACTCCAGAATGCACCCGTAACTTCGCATATATATTTCTAAATGATGGAGCTATTTGTTAATATTATTTTTAACATTGTCACTCTTTTGTTTCATAGCTAGGTAGAAAACATAAAAATTCACCTTCGTAAAAAGAAAGAACATTGCCTGATTTCAGAGGTTCAGAGGTGTATCCGTTTTAAAGATCCATCAAGTTTAAAGATCAACACGCTTTAACTTCAGACTATTTATTTTCGCATAAGGAATCAACATCCGACATCTAATGGTTTTAATTATCACTACTCCTCTAACAATTCAACAATAAAATGACATGTATAATCTATTAATTTATTCACTTATGTCATATATTATTTTCTGAATAACAAATGGGATGCTCCAGTTATGATAAGTTATCTATGGCATATGGCTTTTAACAGGTATCTATATATAATTTTATGATTGTAATATTCAAGTTACGGGTCAAATATTATTCTTAACGACCATAAGATGGATATTATATCATATTTACACTAAATCCAAAGATAAATAATTAAAAAATTATGAACTTTTCATTTGGTGTCATAGTTAAATCAATAGTAAAAATTGAACTGGTTAAAAAATTATAGTTATTAATTAAGTAGAAAGGACATCATTATACTATTATAGTTTTTTGTTTTTACAATTGCAAATATTTCGGATCCAACTTGTCCTATATTTCTCATTTTGATTTAATTTTCTTAGAAACATATCCTGAAGGCATTCAAATTGATACTGTGCATATATTTATATACCCAAATGATACTATATTACTTATTGGGCACCGATGTCTACTTTGTTGTTAAAACTACTAAGTTATTTCAAATATCGTTAAACAATTGATAGTTTAGAAATAGAATTTATTTCTTTTGCACATAGGGAATTATGAAGTTAATTATATTAAGTTTAATTTCAAATTTAAAATGATCATTTAGAATGTAATAAAAGTTTAATAAATACTGTGTTAATTTTATTAATTTTTTCAGCATGTTGTGAGTTTAGATCGTAGCTTTATAATTACTATATAATTAACATAATCATGTTTCCTTACTTATTCTATGGACACCCATTTAATAAATAATTGATAAGCACGGTTTTTTTGTATTTAAAACAACTGTACGTCACCTAATTATTAATAAATTGTATTTGTTTCAGATTTTATTGGGATTTGTGTATGCTTCTGCTGCTAGTAGCCAACCTTATAATTTTACCGGTGGCTATAAGTTTTTTCAACGATGACTTGAGCACCCGCTGGATTGCCTTTAACTGTCTGTCCGATACAATATTCCTAATTGATATTGTAGTCAATTTTAGAACAGGTCAGTACAGAAAAAATAATTTCACAAACAAAAATCGATTATAAAATATTATTTCAGGGATAATGCAGCAAGATAACGCTGAACAGGTCATTTTAGACCCCAAGTTAATAGCCAAACACTATTTGAGGACGTGGTTTTTCCTCGACCTCATCTCGTCCATCCCACTAGATTATATTTTTCTTATATTCAATCAAGTAAGTGGAGTTTAATTTAAGATCGGTTTGGTTTGCTGATTGTTCAAGGATGCAAATATAAGACAACTTCTGGTAAAATTGAATACCAAATTAATGTTATATCGCAATATATGTATTATATAATTTCGGTACATGAAAACTAAAATAATTTTAGCCAGTCTAGGTTGTTCAGGTATTTGATAATAAGAATACATTTTATCAAGGAATATTCTAACTGACTTAGATGAAAATGACTTACTCCTGATTTATAATTCTCAGTAACGTGTGAGGTTACCAATTATGAAATTTCTGACATCAACAAAAGTCAATTAAAAAATTTGTTATATCAAGTATAATCGCCATAATTGGCTTTAGATACCGTTATGTAAAGTTAAGGCGAAATATAAACAATTATGTTGCTAGTGTCTGATTTGCTTCCATAATTACATTCATCATTTACATTATCTTAATACTAAATAAATTCAGTGTACAGGTCGCTAAAAAGTATGGAAACAGTTAAATATTTTGAAAACGATTTATCGGAATTCCTTGAGATTTGGTACGGGGTTAGGGGAAGTTAAGTTTTATTACTTGTAATTTTTTAAATTTTATATCGTCATTTATTTTTGAGATACAAGGATAACTTGATTTTTTGAAATACCATTATAGGTCACATTTTACATTTTCTTCTGAATTCAATAATGTAGTACATGCATTATCTTGTTTTTCATCAAAACTTAAAAAAAATATTAAACAAGTAGAATGTTAAAAAATATATCATTAATCTGTCAAAAGTTGTACTATCCATTTTAAGTAATTAATTATTGTAAAAATGCCACGTTTAAGTGGCAAACGCACAGAAGTTGTTATGATGATCGGATATGAATAACGAAGCCATACTGAAGTTGTAGATCTTTTCAACGAAAATCATCCAATTCAAGGATGCATCTTCAGATCAACTGTCTCAAAAATTTCTCAAACGTTTAGTGAAACTCGAACTGTTAAAAAGCGTCCAAAATCTGGACGGCGAAAAATTGCTACAAACGATGAAAATTCACATAATCTTATGTTTAATGTAGTAGAAAATGCAGTCTTCGGTGCAGAAGTTGGCTTTGAATCACAGCATGAGTCGGGATCAGTTCAAAAAACAATGAAACGCGAAAAGTATCATCCCTACAAAATTCAATTGTTGCAAGAAATAAGCGAAGACAACTTGTTTACATAACTGAATTTTATGAAACGATGCATAAGATAAACCAGGACGTCAACTTCATCAACCATGTGCTCTTTTCTGATGAGTCAACTTTCTGCTTAAATTGACATGTTAACCTCCATAACTGTAGATATTGGTCAGACAAAAATCCACATTAGATGGAGCAGATTCATATGCAGCGTCCACAAAAAATTAATGTTTGGTGTGGTATTATTGGTCACCATATTATCAATCCTTTCGTTATTAATGGCAATTTGATATCTGAAAAATATCTACAACTTTTGCAGCAACAGGTTGTTTCCATATTTAGATAGATATTTCCAAACTACGAAAATCGGGCTATCGCAGCTGAAGCTGTATGGTTTCAATAAGACGGAGTACTAATTCATTTTAGACGGCAAATGCGTCAGTTCTTAGATGAAACACTTCCCGACAAATGAATTTGACTCCGCTTGATTTTTTTTTATGAAGTCATGTGAAAAATCAGGTTTATCTTTACGTCAACAGGCCTTTCAAGAAGAACACATAAGAATTGTGTTGAACCTTGAATAGGTTGTCTACTGTTTGACTTAACCCTTGGATTGAAAGGCTTGTATTCGTTTTATACGTTTATTAGAACAAGTACAGCTACCCTTAGTCTATGTCAGCTTAAACTATACTATTTTAAAACGT
>QDEB01084623.1:0-21999 GCA_004193795.1 Asbolus verrucosus
TCTAATATCACTATATAAAATTTGATCAAAATTGACTAATAAATAAAAAGAGGCTTTTCGGTGGGTCACTCAGTATATGTAGTTTTCTAATAGCAATTTTTTGGTGAAATTATATCTGTATAGTCTGTTTTAACAAAATTAACAGCAAATTAATCTAATTACTTTCAACACGTCAAATAATTTTATTTGTCAATAGGAAATAATGTTCTAATTTTAATATTTTGTTTGCAATCCACCAATAAATAATGTAACGCAATCTGCGCAGTTGCAACTTACATTAAATTTTATAATTTTTAGTACTTGTTTTTACTCATAATTAACACGACCAATGAAACTGTGTCTTCGAAAAATGTAAACTGAATCAAGCTAGCACCAAATTTTTTAAAAAATACTTAATTTTTAAGTTTTTGCGACATATATGGCATCTTTTTTGTATTAATTTTGTTAAAAGTAATTATACAAATATAATTTCAACAAAAAATGATATAAAACATTTAAAATGTATAAATTTATATTGGGTGTTCATTTAAAAAGTGCATCGAGTTGCCTTTGACTTTTTGATAGACAAATTCTGATCTTCATCTATCAAAAAATCAAAGGCGACTTGATGCACTTTTTAAATGAACACTCCATATAAAAAAAGTGGTAAAACCAAAAATTCAGTTCAAAATGTAATTGTAAACAATTTTCCCTGATGACTTGATACATTTTAACAAATAGTGGTGGTTTTAACAAATTTTAACAAGACATTGATTATTTTTCCGATACACCGGAAGTCATTAACCTAAATGTTCTTGGTTAATTTTTAATTTGAAAAGTCCAAGTTACATTTTGGAATATTTGAATTTTTTTGTAGTAATTTTGACGATTTTGAATTGCGAAAAGTTTTCACAAATATTTTCTGCAATTTTTTTGGATTTCGATCATACGTGGAGGTGTCACGAGGACGAAAGTGCCGTTTTTAATTAATGTGAGTGGCGACTAGCTTTTATTGGAACCGTAAATTTATAGTGGCTGGCCTAACTGCCAGCATCTGTGAGGTAAATTGGTGATCAGCGAGGTTCTCCTCTCGAATTGCTTGAATGAGCATTACAGCAATATTGTAGAGAAGAATCTGCGGAATCTGTCAGCGGAATTTATAGTTCTTCAAAGTGCGGCCTTTTGTTGCTACAGCTTTATCGCCATCTAAAGAAGAAGCGAACCCTTTTTAAAATAAAGTTATATTGCAGCTCACTGACAAAAATAAATCACAGTGTTAAATAACTACAAACAGGTTCTTTAAAACAAAGGCAGTTTGTTATGCGTAATCTTTAAAGACATATGAATTAGTTAGTTTTTTAGGAGAGCAAACACGTTCATTGGTCTTTATAATGACGCATATTAATCTTTCTGTTGACATTTGGTAATCATTTAAAATTCTAAAGTTGGTTACTTAAAAATAAATGTGTAACGTTCAACCCCACGTAATATATTTGCCGTAAAGATTTACACAGATTGTACTTTAGTAACAGAAATAAGAATCAGTGACAGGGGTGCAAATAAATCTAACACCAGAAGTAACCATACGTTCAAATTTTCCCTTCCCTCAAACAAAAAAGAGAGCATGAGGACGTCAAAAATAAAGCATCGGCTCTTGGAAAGTATGTCACTATGGGTGGTTGCTAATAAATAAAGAAATAGGTGGAGTCAAGAAATGATGGGTGTTACACTAATAGGATGTCTTACAAATCGCTGCTTTATCTCTGAATGGTACCAAATTCCCGACAATATCCAGTGCGTATCAGAGGTAAATCCACTAGACCATGTAAAAAACACCTATTCATAGAGCTAAATTCAACATTCCTAATTTATTTCGGTTTATTTCCTTAATAATTTGTGTATCGTTACAGTTCTCTAATTTTCATGCAAGCAAGTTAAATCGAGTCAGTTATCAGGATAATCCTCCCATTTCACATTCATCTGGGCAGGGAATCTAGATCACAACAAATTACGACTGTTTTTCGACATTTGCCTGCATCTTGCAAATTTATTGTTACCCGAATGCTTTATCTTACACTAAATTACTTTAATGTTGGCTTTAAGATGCTACGAGTTGTTCGCGCACAGTAGCAATTCAAAGAGGGATATTAAAGCTTAAGTGCCAACTTGAGTGGTCAATTTGCCTCCAAGCATTTACATGCCAGATTTAATGGAAAAAATTGTAAGTGAATAGAAAATCTTGAGCTTTTTGAAACGGGCAAAATCCGCGTTTAGTCGCGTTATTACATATTTGTTGAAATTTCAACTGCTTATAGCGCATGCGCAGAAAAGATTGTTTTTTTTTAAATCAACACCAACAGTGCTTTTACTCGTATATCATGATATAAAAAATGTAATATTAATTTTCTCAACGTGACCGATTTGAAATAAAAAATTTCAATTTCAACAGTTTAATGAACTCGTCAATTAAGCATCACGTTACTTTTAACACTTTCATGGCTCTATGGGCGACAAATTGTTGTCTCACACGAAAATTGTGTTATCAAGATAAATGCACCATTTCTTGGGAAAGTGTCATATGCACGGGTTTATGTCACAATACACTTTTTATTTTATGCTATGACTAATAACAAGCTGTTTACTATCATTTATCACGTAATTTCTACCGCGGTTCATTGTTCAAAGAAAGAATTAAACCTTTGATATTTATTTAAAAATAACTTTTGATTTATTCGTAATGAAGCATATACGGAGGCGAAACGTCCATATTAAAAGTTATTTATAATATTCAATATATTTTAAGTGGACGGGTTCTTTCATTTTCTTTTATTTGAACATAATGTAATGGGAATCTTTTATTTTAAATTTATACCACTTATTGCACTGTTACAACTGATTTATTTTACTTTACTCAGCTGTTATGTCACATTACAAACCATAAAATCATACACTAAAATAGACACCCCTTTACTTGCTTTCAAATTGATTTTTTTTTCAGTTTAACTATTTTTTAAATGACAAAGTTCATAAAATTACTATTTTCATTTGAAGTGAACGAACTACCTTATCAGCAATTTGACGTATTTTATCTCAGAAAACCAGCACAGTTAAAATATAACATAAACTATATCAACTTTCTCATATAAATTTGAATTATACGCTTCTAATATCACACAAAGCCATTCTCTTATTCCAAGCTTTAAAAATGATTTGGATCCCTTATAAATTTAACCGTTCGTCCAAAGATTTACAGATATGACACGTGTGACTCTAGTTTGGTTCTTTTAACATTATATTATAGGATTTATCAGCTAGCATTACGTAGAGTAAAATTTAAAGCTGTGAAACACGCCTCAAAGAGAATTCGTGAAAAAATTAGACATTTGATAATGTGCACAATAATGATAATAATAATGTATACATACAAATTTTATAAGATATCCTACAAATTATATCTTGAAATTACTTAGGCATATCAGAATTTATGGTCGACACCACAGTGTCAAAATCAAAAAAAAAAAAAAAAACAGACAAAATCTCAAAAAATCAAAATCTGTGGTCACCTTATGCTTAGTTTTACAGCCGATGGGATGTCTGGTAGTTGTACATGCAGTGGCTCAATACTACTAGTAGTCTTCTAAATTCAGAATAAAAAAAATATGTTTTTTAAAAAAATCTGATTTTTTGGAGAAAAACTAAAAAATGGAGAAAAAATTGGATATATAACTAAATCTAATTAAATGGTTAATGAAACAGACAAGAATGTTCTCTCAAATTTTGAAATTAAAATTAGTTACACACAATATATTAAATTTGATATTTCATGTTTGCATGCAGTAAAATAATTTTAGAACGCTCAAACGCTGGTGAGTGATGAAGAAAGAAAGTATTATTTTCATCGTGAGTTATATTTCGTTGGAAAAATCTGTTGTATTATCGAACCTGCCTTTTATGATTGAATGTTTCTTTGGACGCTAATCCGATTCACAACAAAGGCAATATATTACTGGAGGATTTGTTTTTCATATCCTAATTTAATCAAAATGATATATGTTATTGGTTACGTAACATAAAATATTGGCAATAGTCGAGTTGTATTTTTATATTTATTCGCCTAATTTGATTTGATTTATTTATTTCTGATTTAATTTAGCTGGAGAAATGATAAATTTACACGTCTATTTAAAGGAAGGTTATTGTTTAGACACCCGTTACCTAAATAAATAAGGAACGTCTCCCGTTCGAAATGTCAATAAGTGCCTGAAGAAAAAGAGTCGTTCTAAAATTCAAATCAAAAACCGAAATAACAAGAAAACGAGGTCTACAAACACACATCCATCATGTCGTACAAAACACCCACTTTAAATTCGAAATAAAAACAATTTCGGGCAAACATATTTAAAAGCAGTGCCGTCAGCATACACGAATGATTGACAAGGGGTTGCTTGTATGGAAATGCGCAGGAAGATGCAACATGCCTATGAATCTATATGTATATTTGTTGAGGGTGAACGCAGCAACTGTCACCCAGAACGGATTGGGTACATTCACAATGCAGATTAGCGCTGTGGTGGCTGACAGGATGCCGTCCTCGGCTCCACGTCATTATTTCATGTAGATTACCACGATCACATATTTCCGTCTTACATCGCCCCTTTAATTGAATCCGTTATTGCTAAAAGGACATGAGCAACATTTTTATCTGCTCGCTTTATTTTCCGAAAAATGCAGATAAATTTGGTTCAACATGCATGAATGCCATTCGCTCGTGAAAGCATTGTGACCTTGATGTTAAAATCGTTAGATCATGAAAAAATGACAAAAGCCTGAAAGTGAATGTGGGTGCAGAATCTGCACCTAATTTTGGCGCACTCGCATCATGCGCACTTAATTTCCTTATTATATTATTATTATATTCCTTATCCCTATATGTTATTGGATTTTCTTCAATTTTTCCATTTACCCCAATCAGTGGTTTATTTAATAGTTTGAGAGAAAGCGGAATACTTGGCACATTATTGTGGTATTAAACACTTTACGTTGTTTGTTTCGGGTTTATTGAAACAATCAGTTTAGTAAAACATAAATATAAATGAAAAAAAAAATTATTGCAGTTACCACCACTTCAGCTCGTGTGACGAAAACAGACTATACGCTTTAATCTTCAATTACACAATTTGTGAATCTTAACCGCAAAACTATAAGTACACTTGGACACACTCAAGCAGAAAAATATCGTTTTACACAGCTAGATTTAATAACTTGGTCGTAACAACTATAAATAGTGTTATGAATAATATTTATAACAATTCTTGCCATATTAATAGAACGCTGATAGTTGGCGCTGTCATCAAACTTCAAAAATTCCGGAATCGGTCGACAATAATAAATTAATTCAACTGTAATTTAAAGCTAGTCATGCGTTTGCTATTTACACACCGCCAGGAAAATAACGAATAAGTCCTAAACGCCACGTAACGACCGACAGTTAAAGGGCCATAATATATTGTACACCTATCAAGTTTCGACTCAATTATAGCTAAAGATATTAATAATTTTATGGCGCTATATCACAGAGATAAAGAATTATAACTCGGTCTCCTTAGTGATAAAGTTTCCTTTGTCTGTGGTTGGCGTGCTAGTTAAGAATTACCCAATTTATATACATATTCGAAATAGGCGTAAAACTTTATGTTTTATATAACAATGACTCTTATTCTCCTGCCGATATAAAATATTATTGTCTGAATGCATAAAACAACCTCTATACCCTATTTATGCTATCTTATTTATTTCTTTCATTAATATGATGCTTTCAATAAAAAAACCCCACAGCTTTTTGTTCTAAAACAAAATACAGTTGTATCCTCTTTTATTCTTTAACGAATAAATTTTTTATTGCCGCTTTTATATTCGCCTTTATAACAAAAATTTATGTATCGCTTCTTCAAAAATTTTAATTAAAATGTAAGAAAACACAATGAAATTTTTACATTTTTCACACTATCATTTCCAGTATTGGTTGATTTAATAATATTAATAACAGCTTTGTAAAAATAAATGTGAAACTTTTTCATCGCTGTGGCATGCCATAATCAAACTATATAATTAGTCTTAATTAATGCATCACTGGGTCATTAGTTTTATGATTCGTAATAAAGTAAATTGCTTCTTGCTTTTAGTGTACGGACTAGCAACTATAAAAAAATTTACTTGAATTATTTAGTACTAAAGATATACAGGGCTGCTACAAATGTTTCTGACATCGTAGTGTGCTGTGGAAATTTGCCGCCTATAATTTGGTGTACCGATACTACAACTATGTTTACTTCATATCACAATAACTAATGCCCTATACGGAGTAGTAAAAGACAATTTTGTTGTCTTAAATAACTCAGAACACCAACTTTGAAAAATGATAAACAATAAAAACTGAAAATTAACAAGTGCGAGATGTCAAATGTCAGCTAACTACGATTTTAGAAACATTTATAATATCTACTATTTATTCTGGTATTTATTTGGAATTTTTTTGATGACTAAAATACAATATTTATTTTCTATTTCTATAACATTATCTTAATGTGCAGTTTTTGGGTCAATACTACATAATATACTTGGCGTTAAAGACTTTACAGATTTATAAACATGTATTAAGAATTCAAACACCTTGTTATATGTTGATTTTGATTAAGAATTTTGAAGACGAGACGAGAATTTTCTCATCTCGGCGGCATCACTAGGCCATGTGACACAATGATAAATAGTACTAAATTTAAGTTGCATAAAACCACGATGATAACAATTTGTAAGATGTCACACGGTCTTTGTGATTTAAATTGGAGTAAGCCAAGGCCTGTCTGGTTCATTAATTTGGAGAAAATTAAACGTAATTAAAAATGCACAAACATGATGTCGTTATTAATTACACTTTTGCGGTTTGTAAAAACAAAGCTGATCTCATAGCCGATAAAATGAAAAATTATTCAGTAAGAAATTGTGACTCTTCTCAACTATTCTAAATATTTTTAAAAAACAATTAACTATTTGTCGAGATTCATCAAATTTTTTAATTTTTTTAAAATTTTTGAAAAAACTGATTTTAAATTTATCGATGAAATATAGATCGTAAGTTACAATGAGAAGTTTTGAGCATTTCTTTTTTCTTTAAATAAAAAAATATATATATTTATAACATAAAAATTGGTCTAAAATGTTTTATTTAAACATTATTTAAAGAGCTCGGGACTACAATATGTACATACAAAAACGTGTTTTACAAAAAATATATGTGGGGGCAATAAAGATGAAAGGATAAGAACACAATCTGTACTGAATTTTATATAATCAAGAAACACAGAATTTTTTAAAGTTAATTTAAAAAGACAATTTTAGATAAAATTTTTACGTCTTTTAAATCCGTTGTGATATGCTGGCGAGTTAAAAGATTCGGTTAAGACTGCTGACAATAAACATTTATCGTCAGCGGACGCCGAAATGGCACATAAATAAAAGCACGTTAGAATCGAAAGATTTAATTTGTTTCTGTATTGCGACGGTGTTAACCACATTACATGGACCCTACTATATGACTCAACATATGAGTGCATTATTATTTTACGGATACTTCGACGGCATCCCTTTTTACGACAGATGAATTTATGAATTTTAAGATTTGTTTTTTTATATTTATGTACAATACATGTTATCACAGCCATTTGTTTATCACAATTTCAATTTTATTGGATCAGCACTCAGGCCAGATTCCAGTGGATTTTTACAAAATTATTATGGAAATGCTATCTTTTCACAAAAAACTATTTTGGTATTAAATATGTAGATTATGGGGGAATTCAGGCAAATGCTCAAGGATGCAAGCGCAGGCGATGTGGAGCAGGGTCGTTTGATGCGTTTTACGTTTCCTCTGGGAGTAGGTGTAATTAAAATGCTCTCTTCAAGGATTAGCTTCGAACAAAGCAAATTATAATTATCCGGCCTGTAATGCAGAACTGAAATCGATGCAGTTGTAAATTTCGCCTCAGAATTCTGTAAAGTAAACGAGATGAGAAAATGATTTTTCCCTGTTTGGGAAGCGGGAACGTGGAAAAATGGCAAAGAATAGCTAAACTGTCATAAAATATTTATGCGTCATCCATTTCATTGACGACGAGATTTATTTTAAGTAAATTCCTAGTAACTTCCCTTCATAAAAACGAGTCGTCATTCATTCGAATAAATACCTAGGGCACTTGGATTTTTTATTTATTTTTCAAGAACATTTATGGAACGCCTTTTTTATTTTTAAGGATAATAAAGTATTATAGCATTTATGTGACTGATTTCTGTTTTATTAAAGTAGATCTGCACTTTTATTGTGGTCGTTTCTCAAGCTTTGTAAACTTCACAACTAACAAACAAATGCTTGAATTATTCCCAAGTAGTTTTCATACAGTGTAAACCATAAATTACATTTTTACGACTTCGTGTAAATTGTTTATAACAAGAGTCGTTCTACAATGAAGTCCATAATAGAAGAATAGAATTTAATTAGCAAACACCACTCACCTACGGTTACGTATCATTATGCGTAAACATCGGCGACCAAACTGTATAAAGATAATTAGTAACAATCAACAATTTCATATTTTAAACTTGCCCAATTTAAATCAATAAGTTTACACACCAATTTTTCAAAAAAAAAAAACAAATATTTGCGCCATCATTTTTTTTTTTTTTTAGAGTTTAATAATAAAAAATCTTTTTATTCTTAATTTACTCTGTGGATGAGAAAAAATTCATCCAAATTACTGTAAGATTTCCAGAAATGTGTAACTTAAGCACACAAATTTGTTGATTTAATTTGGTACTTTTGCAAAAGTAGTTAGCCAGAAGACAAATTTTCATTAAGGAAACTGTACTTACATAAGATCAGTCTTTGTGTGTAGCGTGTTTCAGCGTGAAAGGTATTAAAATCCGTAATATAACTCAAAGATATTCGTAAAACACGATATTAAAAGGTTTATATTGTTATTAATGTGCAGCGTCATAAACAGGGTAATAATAGTATCTGAGATTAATTTAGATAATGCATGCAGAAACGTAGCTGTCATGCACGAAAGATAAGAAAAATATCTTTTTTATAATTAACTCAAGCAGTTGGACTATCTGATAAATTTATGAATTTACAGACGACTGTGTTCTATGCATATTATTTTATGCATATTATATTATTAATTTTACATTTTAAAATGTAAAATTTATGAAATTCAGATAACAAACTACTTGTAATGTAAAAATCAATTGATTTTATGTTTTATGCACAATTTTAGGTGATGTTTACAGTTGCAAACATTATTTTTGTGGATAACTTTTTGTTATGTTAATAAAGCATTGTCTCGTAATTACCGTTTTTCAATTTTATTGACGGCTCACTTATTTGTCTGTCGTTTTAACATTGTATGGTGGACAGTGATTAGTGTTCAAATATCCTGTCAAAAGCCCACCCTCAACAGGAAACGTTAGGAAAAATTGTGCTCATTACGGTACCTAAAAATATATATGCACCCCTTGATTTCGGAATTTCCTTTGGACAGTATTAATATGTTATCCTGGATGTTTTCATAAATTAGGATATCGCTTCATTTATTTTTTAATTTAGATTCGTCTACACAATTTGTACAATGATTGAAAAATAATGGCCAAAAAACCTCAACGTGAAGCCTAAAAAAAGAATTCAATTAAATAAAGTGAGAATATTTCGACCAAATAACGTACAAACTCAAACTAAAAATTGTAATATTTTTTTATTTCCTTGTATAAGTGCTACTGATTTCGTGAGATCTTAATAAAATTCAGTAATTATTTTAGAATAGTCAAAGAGTAAAGTGGAGGAAGTGAGCTTTAATTTAAATCAAATAAGAGAGTCGTGCTTGCTTGTCAATGCAATTATCAAATTAAATGAATCAAGAATGTGTTTTGATAGAACAGCTTTAGGGCGAAAGTCAACTCGAAAGCAATCGATCATCCGGCCAGAATGAATGGCAGATACTTACAAATCTTGACAAATCGTTCTGTATATGAATACGAATATAAATCCCAAAATTAAGGCGATAAACTACATTTCGTTTGGGGATTATAACAATATTCATTACATTAACTGTTTCGGAGACAATTTATTCGAATATTTACAACGACTATCTTAAAACAAGTAAACAAAGTCGATGGCAAATCAAAACATTACTCCATCGAGTACTTGACTCTATTCTCACTTTTTTGAAAATTTGTTTCTGAACTGAATGTGCGTTACCAGTCGCCTGAATAGTATAGTCCACACATTATACACCAATTCATAAAATTAATTTATAAATGTGTTATTTTTAATTTATTGTTATTTAGTGTTGTGGGTCGATATACAAGAATTTTCTAATTTCATATTTAGTATAAATGAACTTTAAAGTAAATTGCTATCGAAATGATTTGGGGCGGTTAGACAATTCACTTAAAATCGATAGCAACATTTCTGCCAAATTTAATCATTCTTCTTCCTCTAACGGCTTGTTTTTCTAATGGCTCTTCTCTGACTTTTGAAGACAAAAAAAAATTATCATTTTAATGAATTTCGTAATTTTTGCTAACCAATAATAATAATATTTGTTCTTTGGTACATAATTGTGTACATACTTTTCGAGGCGTAGAACATGTCAGATATATCTCATAGTAAACATATAAATAAGACCTAATACTAATAGATAGGACACGATGGCATAAATTATATTGTCGATTATGTTTTATGCCATAATTTCCTTGAAATTTATGCACAGGTTAAAAAACAAATCATTGTTTATTTATGGTAACAAGTATCTTCAGTCGTAATAGATATTATGTAATTTACATTTAACTGGAAATGTGTTGTATGACCTTTAACAATGAATGGGATTTTAGTTTTCATCACTTTGTGCCAGAATATTATTGTATTACCATTTAAAATAAAACCTCAAGATTGAGATACATATTTCCACATGTATCGATTATAACATTAAAAAAAATAGTTTTCGATACTATCGTCATTGTTGTCAATATTGCAAATTATTAATCCTGTAAACCTTGTTTCAATACATTAAAATCAATTTATCGCGTAAAACCGGCTGCATGTCCGTAAAATTTCTGCAAGTAGTATTTACACAGCTAATTACATCTAGAATTTCATTTCAACTCTGGTGGTATCGACTTTAATGAAACTTGGTAAATGATAAGAATGATATAATGTTAAGATAACGGTTTAAGTTTTTGGAATAGATTATAATCACGACCAAGGTGAATTTGAAAGTAATCTCCCTCAGTCCTTGGTGTGATTTATTATCTTAAAGTTGATCCGAACCAAACTCACAATATGTTTAGTATAATAACTGGGTCCAGATAGAATTAGATTAATACACGCTGTCATTTCCAATTAATAGAGGAGCGAATGCCGTCTAAATGAAGCAATCCCTCAGCCACGTTCTAACGAGAAACTGCTATTCACGTCATAAAGATTAAAAATGACTATCTCTCAGTAAATTATGCAATAACACTTAACAAATACCTCGCTGACGAAGTAATCAATTTGGACTAGATCATGAATACCTACGGATTCATAACTTGACGACATAAATATTTGATTTTCAGAAGTACATGGTACGGAGGTAAATAGTGCAAAATGAATTGCTCTGTTGGTAGTGACCGTATCCTGTTTGTACGATTAATTATTGATTGGTTAAAAAGGCTTTGCGGCGCCTGTGGCGCTTAATGAGGCACTGTCCAGTTACCCCCAACATCCCTACTTCAGGCGGAATTCACCCCAACTTGTCAACCTTCCATGAATCCGACTACTGTCTGTATGTTCGTGTGTGCACAGATCATACAACATGTATGTGGCAGCACATATTCAAAGTGAATTGAGATGGAGATAAATTAATTATTCATGAAATCGCATTCAGACTAAAGATTCGCATCATATGAGAAAATCTGCCCCCAGCCTGTTTAGATTCCATTAATAAAGTACTTCAGATCAGATAACCTTTATTTACAACACTCTGTGCAATTGATCAGCCGACTTTGTGTCAGATTTTTTAAAAATTTCTGCTTAATGAAGTCAAAGAAAATGTCTTCACATAACAGGATAATTTCGGATATGAACAATCCTGTTATCTCTAGAGTAATGCTAAGTCCACTTTATGAAATTTACAATTTCTATGGGAGAAACCTCAAATTAAGAGAACTTCATTAGTGATAACCGCTCTTCTCACTTCGTTAAGCTTTTAATTACACAGTCGGTTCACACACACTGCAGACGTTTATTAAAATATTTAATTTCAGTTTGGGGGTTGAAATGGACACATCATCATTATCAAACATGCAATTATCCCAGATTATACAGAAATACCGGCATTTCTTTACCCAACTCGCTTCTGGCAGCAGCTATTTGAACATTAAAATATTCGCGCTTCAGAGATGGTCCGATTTCGAAAATTCCAACAGACCTGAACGCTTCTCGTCGAGGAGAATACGGCGATGCTAACTCGAAAATTTTGATTTCGACCAAAATTATGAAGGAAATTTTCGAAAAAAACGAAATGGCGATTTTGGCCGATTTTCCATTGTTGCTTATATAAACCACGTTTTTCTATCTCTTCAGGTTCGCCAGATATTCGCGAAACACAAGTGTCACTTTAAAATTATCGATTTTCAAAGGCTAATACTTCAGCACAGATGGTCCACTTTTGAGCGGATCTGCACGGATTTCGTTGAGTGGAATACGATGCTTAATTCGAAAATTTTGATTTTTTACCAAAATCGTGAAAACATTGTTTCAGAATTTTCGAAAAATTCGAAGGAAATTCACAGATTTTTCGATCATTTCTCGTGTAAAATTTGATAAGAAATACAATGCCACAAATCGAATTTTTCTATATCTTCTGTTTTGCAAGATATTCGTAAATTTCTTAAAAACCAATTGTTATTTTAAAATTGTCCATTTTCAAAGACTAATACTCCAGCACAATATTTAAAAAGTACTAAAAAATAATAATTTTTTGGGGAAAGTTATTTATGAGTATGACGGGCTTGTCACATAATATCAGTACTCTTTCTCTATTATTTAGTGAAAAATATTTTTTTAAAATTGAATACTAAATATAAACTTTTTAAAAATAGAACCTCTTTTTGATATTATTGCAAATCTTTATTTAAGGCTATTCTACACTAAAATTAAATATTTTCAAATTATCGATGTTATGGCTAATCGTTATCATTATTCGACATTCTAGGGAAATATTTTGATCCCTTAAATTGCTTTTTGAGTGCAATTATTGACTTATTCTTAACATTTAACTTGAATATTTAAAAAAGTACTAAAAAATAATAATTATTGGGGAAAGTTATTTTTGATCATGACAGGCCGTCACATAATATCAGTACTTTTTCTCTATTGTTTAGTAAAAAAAATTTTTTTAAATTAAATTCTAAATACAAACTTTTTAAAAATAAGACCTCTTTTTGATATTATTGCAAACCTTCATTTAAGGCTGTTCTATTCTAAATTAAATATTTTCAAATTATCGATGTTATTCTAATCATTATCATTATTCGACATTCTAAGGAAATATTTTGGTCCCTTAAATTGCTTTTTGAGTGCAATTATTGACTTATTCTTAACATTTAACTTGAAATTATTTAGTATACTTAGAAAATAATTTTGAAGAAGTGTGCTATTGATTATTTTAATCTCAAAAATTAGCAATTTGCATTTTTAAAATTTTTATAAATGCAAGAGTTCTGGGACACCTATGTATAAAAAGTTCAAAAACACTTATTTGACGTGAGAGAAACTTGACTTTTTTTTAAGGGCACTTGTATCCTATTACCCTCTTATATCATAGACATGTTCATTCTTTTTATGGTTATGTATAATTTTTAGTTTTGTTTAGTTTTTAAGTTTTTTTTGAAAACTATGATTTCCAAGAGCTAAAAAAAAAAGTAAAAACTTGTCAAATATGTTTAATTACAAACTGCAACTCCTCGTATGAAGGTTAGCGAGGGGGTGTTTCTCCCCTGAATCACCTTGTATATATTTTCAAATGTTTTTTTTTGGGCTTGCAGCCAGTGAAGTGTTTGAACGTGGTTTGTATTATTGTTCCAGTGTCTGAATCTCGTGGGAGTTTCAATCACGTTGTTAAAGATTTTCCAACCGTGACCTATACCTGTTCCTTATTGTTCCTATTAATTTCTAATCAATTGTTTAGTCATTTTCATGGGACTTCGCTTATCTTGTTTCTATTTTATAAAAAAATTCATCCATGCTTTTTGATACACGAGATTCAAAATTATTGAATTGTGATATCATGTTTAACTTTGATTCACTTAGAAGTCTTTGATATATTTCAACGGTATAGCATATTTACTTATGAAATGTTTGTTTATTTTTCTGAAATCTGTGGAAACTCCTTATTCAGAACTGTAAACTTACATTCAAAGCCACCGTATCTTTGTTATTCTGGAACGCGGCACGAACGATTGAAAGGACGCTTTGATCTCGTATAAACTATAAATAACCCCACAAACGTTCTGCAAATACACAATGCTGAACCGTATTCTCCTGAAGAATCGTTTTTTGACAAATGCTCACTAAAAAAAAATATTTTAATATAATTCACTTGCGTACACATACACACAGAGTGAGTGTGAAAATTAAAAATAACATAAAAAGTTATAGCTCCCCAGTTACAATAAAAATTTTGAAATTGTGAATAAAAAACAATTTGACTGGTTATCTTGACAAATAAAAAAATTGTTTGGATATCGGGTTTAACATAAAGCAACTTAGTTTTTACTCTTTTTGAACCTGCCTCATTTCATTATTTTTTTCTTATTACACCGCTGAGTTAAACAAAAAAATAAACAAAATTTTAAAAAAGCTAGTTTTTTTAATTCCCTTTCTTAATTTTTCTCTATGCCTACCGATGTAAAGGAAGTGCAGGTTTTAAAAAATAGATTAAAATTTATTTCCTAGATATGTAAAACAATGATGGAACATGTATGATTTTTAATTGTATTATATTTCGATATTGCATTGTAGCGGACAATTTCATATTTATTATTTTATTGATACTCACTATGTTTTTTATGCCCTTTCATATATAAGTCATTATAGTTACTGACGGTATTTAGATTATAATTAACTAAGGAAAGTGCTATATTTATTTATATTTATGTTTTTTTTCTTCGATATCTCTTTTCTTTGTTTTTTGTATGAGTTATTATTATTATTATTATTATTATTATTATTTAAAAATAAATTTGGACAAAATGTATCTTTTGATGCAGGGTGCCATGACCCACATGAAATCATTTCTATTGAGATAAGAAACATCTGAAATTTAAATTCACGTGTTTAAGACAAATATTAGTCAAATAAGTTCAAAATTTGTGTAAACAGTTTTTTTTTAAATAACTTGTTTTCCGAATGGTAACATGCTGATACACCGGATTATATGAATGTGATTATATCATATCATATGAACATTTTTAATTTTTAATTTTTTTGTTGTAGTGAATTTCAACAACCATGTGAGTAAGCGTAGAATTAAACCATTTTTATTACCATCGTCGTAATTGCGAGGACATATTTTAAATAATAGGACGTGCCAACATGTTGCCATTTGAAAAACAAATGTTATTTTGAAAAACTGTTTATACAAATTTTTGAAACATTTAGTCAAATTTTGCTCAAACATTTTATCATGAAGCACAACCGGTGTACTCAAAATTTTATTTCAATAAAGTAACAATAAATAGGATGGATATTTAAAAAATCAAAATTGATGTCATCGCTGAAGAAACTGAAGGTGCTAAAAAATTTGATTACACCAAATATATATTTGCCAGATCTCAATGTTATCCTTTTCCTGTTTACTTCTTTGGAACCTTTCCAAGAACATTATTTAAAAACTATTGAACCGAATTTGACGAAACTTGGTATACTTTATTATTGTCGCGCCAAAGATGACTTTGATCAGTAAGGTGTGATCTTTACGATATAAACGTGATGTCCACTGCAGGGAATTCACTTTACAAAGAAAAAATGATGAAAAGATCTTGTGTTTCTTCAAAATTGGTCGCTGGAGGAAAAAAGGTCGAAATCCAAATAACTCTTGTTAGAAGAACATCTGACGAACTTCACCTATCATTAAAACAACGCCGGAGGTCACAATTTCAGCATTACAGATTCAATAAAAGTGAAACAAGTGGCCGGGCGTCGGGCAATCAGTAGCGAATAGCTGACTTTGGTGAAGGTTTTGTTATAGTTCGTCGCTGCCATGGCTGAGGGGTCTTGTTAAGCGGAGCCGGGGGCTATTAACGTGCTGTCGAACGGTAGCCGCTGCGTTGGGAAGAGATATATAACATACAGCGGCGCGTATGCAACATATGTATGCAGGAAATACCTCTCCGTCGACTTTACTGCTGTCAGCGCTTCGCGCACCCTATTATAATATAAAACAAATAAATGAAAAGCTAAATGGACTGAGAAAATGATTCTTAGCAGGAGTTTGCGCTTCTTTAGGTCATACAGAAACAAAGGAAACTTCCAACTTGCAAGATGCTAAATAAATGACAATCGCTGTTGTTTACGATAGTTCCCATTGTTGGAGTTGAGTTCAATCCTCAAATTAAGGCAGAGTAGTAACCGTATTTGCTGAGAGATAGGTAGTAAAGTTAAGTTCTCATTGTCGAAGTTGGGGAATGTCGGTTGCATGTTAATCTCCTGAAATGCTGTAAGTACCGCATGATTGTTCACTGACATAATTTACGCCTAGTAGTGGGATTTGTTCAGATCTAGTAAACCCTGTTTACGGCTGACATCATTTACATTTCTACCGGGAGATTGCGGATTTAACTAATGATGTTTTCCCTTCATTATCGAAGCCCAGCCAAGAGTGATTTCGCTTCTGCTAAAAATCTGACATTTCAAAACTCCCAACATCAGGAAGTGCAGCGCTCAAGTGCATGCATGCGCAAACGATTATGAATAACTCGATTTTGAAGGAACAAAGGAGAAGTAAAACAAAAGCAATCTGAAAAACGTACTCTTTATATTACGAATTTATTTTCATCCGATTGTTAATTAAGTACCATTTATAATAGCAAGCACAAAGCGTCGACCTTTCTAACCCTCTCTCCATAAATTCTGTAAACCCTAATAATCGGGTTTTATGTCTCACTGTTGTTATGTGTCGTTAAAATCACCTACAACAATCAATTCTAATTGCATTGCCCTATAAAGACGTTCATACATGCTGTATAAAGGCCTCCCGCTGATTCAGTCAATCTTTAAGGATCTCTTAACTCTCCGGGACACAGCACTTGCAATTAACTGCACCTATAAAGCCAATATTATTATTGCACTATAATAATTAATATCTCAATAACGACAAAAAACGGGTTTGTACCCTTCTCACGTATCAAATGTGATTACGCATTTTCGCTGGATGTCCCATTGTTCATTTTTGCAACAAAATAATTCATTATTTAAGTATCTTTATGTAAATGCGTACGTAGAGGGAGTCGTATGGTATTGCAACACATTTCGTTCTGTCCGAGGGTACAAAAGTCACAAAAAATGGTATTTTATTTAATTTATTTACTCGGAATTTTTAAATTTGATTGCAGTTATTATGCGAACACAAGTTTCAAGTCACACAGCATGTAGGGACCGCAATATATAAGAAAAAATGCTGCAAATTTAAAGAAGCTTAGTAAAAAAAATGCAAAAAGTGTTGTAAAAATAACATTCAAGTTGAAAGTACTTTTAAAAAATGTTAAAATGTTATGTAAATGATACTCAACCGATGGAATTAAGAAGATAAGAGATAACATTTATACTTTAGAGTTAACGAAGCAACGGATTCCAACGGACGTAATATCGGTTATTAATTGACATTTTAAGTGAAAAAGAACTTAGTACATCATATTTAATTGTCTGTAAATAGCTGCAATGAACGAATCATTTAACGATTGCAAAACTGAATGAATGTTTCATGAACTTTTTCTTGCCAGAAGTTGTTCCAATAAAATTTTGCTTGTGTTATCCGATGCGGCGCCATGTATGGCTAAAGCGGTGCAATGAACATTTTATTTCTAGAGTTAATTCATGTTTATTTCATTGCCTAAATCTGGTGGCAAAGAGATCAGAAAGCAATTTCCATCGCAAAATTTAGTAATTGTAAGAGCACTCTTGAAAGAATACTGTTAGGTAGAGAAAAATTGCCTAATACTCCTCTGCCGCATGAACTTGCCAATATGAACAAGAAAAATTTTGCTTTGAATGATTTTGGTGATAAAAATAACTAAATAATGAACTAGCATTTTATCATTTTTCAAGTACCATTATGTTAAGGTTAGAAATAAAATATACTGGATGTTAATGAAATATGACTCAGTCCCATTTTTGTTTACTTATTGTGATATTCAATTTTTTTTACTTTTACTGTCGCCGAAAATGATCAAAACTTTGTTTTAAATGGAATACGTCATATTTTTTATATTTTCAGTTCCTACATATTTTTTTTAATTTAAAATTTGTTTTTTGTTGAAATGCGCTCTAAATCGCATAAAAATATTTCTCGTAACGAATAATTCCAAAAACCTAAATGTCAAAATTTACAGAATGGAGTTTACTCAGATTTTAAAAAAGCTGTTTTTTCGAAGAGTACCTATAACTTAGCATTTAGTCTAAAATTAAAATGTATAAAATTTAATTTTATAATTCTTAATGATCTTCAAATTTGAAAAATTAAGATGAGCTGTGTAGACCTAATTTTAGACCCAATGTCATGTTATAAGTATAACATACTCTTAGAAAAAATTGTTTTTTGGAAACATGAGTGAACCACTAACATGGTTCCATTTGACAAAATGTAGTAAAACTGTGTGACAGATTTTTGAAGGACTCTAGCCAAGCGAATTTTATATGTAAAATTTGACATTTATTTTTGTCGAGTTATTTTATCGGCAGAAATTATTTTATGATTCATAACACACTTGATTGAAAAATCAATTTTAAAAAAATGTGTCAAAAAGACACCTTAAGGGTACTAGTGGACTCAAAATTTACATCCTGTTAAATTGGTAAAAAATTCTAAAAATTGACGATAATTGGGAGAACGGACATCAGAAATGTTAGGTCGCTTCTGGAAAGTAGCCTAGAAAACGTAAGACTAAACCTAGGTCCTGAAGTACCTTAAAAATAATTGAACATCAACTAGCGAAAAAAATTGTAAAAATAAAAATGGTGGTTATTGACAAATATACATTATTTCTCAAAAAATATATTTTTATGTAATTGTTCTAGTTTCATTTTCTTTGTATTGAACAATGTTTTGTAAATGCAATATTTTTTTTTTATAAATTAATAATAATAATAATGCGATGATATGTTACATTCAGTGTAGAAATATTCACCCTTTTATTAAAAATAAAAAATACAATACATATAAAAAGTAGCCAGTGTGTGTGTGTGGTGTATGGTCCCCAAGCCCCAGAGTTATTTGTTCAGTTTTATCTATCGGCTATAGGAATCGCTCCCACGAGAGGTGGTTTAAACCACCAGTTAACATCTTGAATATTGAACATTACATAGTCGATCAGGCCTGGCTACCGTGTCCAGTGATTGATCACCAAAGAGAATGACCTCGCAAAGACCTCGTGCGCCCCCATTCTTCGTTGCAACAAAAAAAGCTACATCTACTTGTCATGCTGGTTGGTGTTTTATAAACTCTGTATCTAAAGAGAGATGTGAAGACTGATTGACTTGGGAATTCCTGTTGTTTTCCGGCAAGATAACAATACATAAATGACTCGAGATGTATTCACATTTGCGGGAATTTCTTTCCATGCGGTTCATTTGATCAAACCCTCCATGGTCAGTTGGTCAGTTGATGGAGCGAGCTTGACAAATACGTTTCTCCAGGCACGATTTCCTCCTATCGCTAGCAAATGCAAAGTCTTACAAACTGCCTTAACTATATTCATATCAGAGGGCGCTACTGAGTCACATGATCCAATTTTAATACAACCCAATTCATCATAGTAGACAGCGATTCATCAGCAGCACACAATCCTAACGTTCTAATCAGCCATTCAATTGCAAATGCAGCGATGAGAGATCGATGCGATTCCGGTGCAGGGCTGAAGGGTTTCCTGTATTGTAATTCACACAGCGCCTCCGCCACCCAGATCGGTTAAATATGTACGATCTACTGGACATCATTACCATGTGAGACTCCAAAAGACTTTCTGATGATCCCTGCATCGAATTAAAGCTCGAGCTTCCACCCAACAAGGGTGAACAGCCGACTTTTGTTGTTCGAGTTCAGAGGGTGCTTAAAAACAAAAGACATAAATGACGCGGGTCATCCTAGATCGCCGCATGGACGCTTTGTTAAACTGATTGTCATTTGTTTTATTTATGAGCAGGCCGAAATGCAGGGAGCTCTGAAACAATGTTTTTACAATTTTAATCGCAACACTAAAACTAAGATTATCATTTCAACGTAAATTAAACGAAAATTACAATGTTCAAACGAATTATATTTATTCCCAATAGGTTGCACCCAGTTACAGCCAATAACTAGAAAAAAATTATGAAAACGAAAAAACGAAAAAAAGGGAAAACGAAAATAAAATTCTAAATACCAAACACCGGGTCATTTTTTAAATTTCACATCTAGACGCCTATGAGTTTTTTGTCAGAGAACGACGTATGTCTTAATTTTCCAAGATTACAAATTTGACAAAACTTGTCAACATAACCTAACTTTTCAAATTTATGTTGTGAAAAAATTACGCATAAAATGCAAAACATCTGCAAAGTTTATTAAGTAAAAAACTCACGAGTGGCTTCGGCTCGGTTTTTGGCGATTTTTTACCTCGATAAATTGCACAAAACTAAATCGTTGTAACAAGCTACACCCCCATGTTTTAGTGGAATTTATTTTATTAAAAAAGTCATAGCAGCCTAGATATGAAATTTAAAAAATCACCCAGTATATTTGTAATATAATTTGAAATAGGTCTTATAGTCAGTATTATTGTCACAAATTTCAAAATTTTATTAAAATGGTCACACATTAGCAAAGTAAATGATTTAGATACAATTTTAGTTTTACATGATTGACAACAAAACATAAAGAATTGTCGTGAATTAAATTTATTTTATTCAAAAGTCATGAACAATAGATATTATTATTAATAAGATTGAATTAAAATCGGATAACAATATCTCTGGTATTTAAGCTACAAGTGAGCATTAATGATTGATGATTAACGTGCCCACTCTATAAAATAATGAAAAGGTATTAGATTTGATGTTCCGCCTCCAAATTAATGCAAATACGTGTGCATTTAAATTTTATAGTTTATCAAATAACAATGGCGTGTAAGAAAAATTTTATTTCATTATTTAGTAAGGTACCCGATTTTCGTGTAAAGTGTGGGTACTTGCTAAGGGCCACCTAATATGTTACAATCGTGTCTCATTCACTAATATGACATTTTTGTTTAGGTCAGAGATACCAACTTTTGGAAAAATTGATTTGACAACTGTCAAAAAGAAAAATATGACGCAGATCAATGTCTAAACGTCACCTATAATTATAATATTAGAAAAGAAAGCTGTTTTAAAAAAGGTATGGTGCATTTAATCATTGATGATCACTCTGTATTTATTATTTTCTAGATTCAAATCTAGAAAATAAAAATGATTGATTGTAAGCCTCTTACAGGATATACATCATCTGCCAAAAAACAAATCTGAGAAATTATCATCAGACTGACTCAAAACAATTGATATGAAACTTATACCGGGTGTCCCACCAAAAAGCCCCCGCCCTCCTTTCAGCTTCTTTTTTTAATTAACCAATTTTGATAAAATTATATATAGTGATGCTAGATGATTATTACATATCATTATCAAATTCGCTTGAAATG
>QDEB01084702.1:0-16652 GCA_004193795.1 Asbolus verrucosus
AGTGCTTTCGGTAAAGCAAAATACTCGAAGAATGTGCTTATGAAAACATCAATCCGAGAAAGGTGACATCAAAAAATCCTCAACATCCTTGACCTCTTGTGATTTAACCCAAAAACTTTCCTCACTTTGTTCAACCTCGTCAAGAGTGGCGTTCATGAATGAAAACGCGCAAGTACCACGGTAATAAGCACCGTTCAAACACAAAAACTCGAAAAACAAATACTGTAAAAGATCAACTTACGTGTCGGCTACATGGTGCGAATTTTTCGAGTGTTTCTTGCACGACAAGTTCTTACGAAATTTCGACCCGCTACCTACGACAATAATGGATAAAGAGGCACCCGTCGAGAAGGTCGTACCGCTGAGTACAACCTTTTCCATTTGTCTCAGGTACGGCACCATTATGAATCGAAAAAGATACTGACCTGAACAGGGATCGATCGTCCAGACACACGAGTACTGCTGTACCCGGAAAAATGATCGGAAACGTTTCCGATAACTGACAACTGTGCAAACTCGTCCCGACGACAGATAAAATTATTCTAATGGTGACACTTCCGGACGGCGAGCACCTTCGAATCCATGACCTCTGGATTACAACGGCGTTTCAACGAGAGCAAACGGGCCTCATTCGAAAAAATTACGTAAAAATCGAGCAGGAACTGATCGTACCGGCGATATCGGCCGGGTCGCACCATCATCCAGTACACATCGGGTGTACAGGATGGAATGAAATAATTTCCTTGTCACGGGCTAATCAATGCAATATGCTCGTGAGTCTGCTTACGCCATCATCACATTATTGGACTTGGGGGCCCGTTGTGGCAGCACGGAGCGGCCAGACATTTTTAGAACGGCTAATAAAGCAAAGGCCTCCTCCTTGGCGTTCATCGACTACTTACTACCGAGAGAGCTGTGTGTGCGACCATTCAGACCAGGTAAAAGACATATAATAGAATGCTTAATAATGTAGGTTATCGACCCATACCAACACCAACCGACCGGGCTCACTTCGACAACTGCACAGAGTTCGGAAAAGCTCGCCGTATTTTTCGAAAGTGGCTAACATACACATACATACACACATACACACACACCATACGCACGATCACACCGGCCGAAAGACACGTTTTCATTGCGGAGCAAAAATGATGGCCAAAAAAATCGTCTGCTTCGGCATGTGTGTTTGTGTGTGTGTATGTGTGTGCAAAAGGCACGCAGAGTAAGGTTTTGATATCTTATACCTTATATTACATGGTGGCAGTTCTATAACCAGAACCAGTCCACCTGAAACGTTACATCTGAATCGGTTTCTTAGGTACGTCATTTTGGGCGTGTATAAGTTCTCGATTTCGCCAACATCAGATTGAAACAGAGTGTGCGGTGGAGGAGGAGAGGAGGGTGCAATATTGATTATTCCGGAGAAGTTGGACACCCCTATCGTGTACGCGACCTTTCTGTAAGTACACTCGCACACCGACACTCTTGGCTGCCTCGGTGTTTATAAAAGGCACATCTTGGTCGGTCGGCATCCAATTATGGTTGGAACTGTACCTCCGACCGGCGTGGATGTTTGACGGAAAGCTCATTCGGCACCGACTCGAACGGAAAAATCTGAATTGTACGTCCCTGTAAGAGAAAAAATCACGTGCATGTGTCGGGCATGAGTCCACTCCCATCGGCTCCACGCAATCTCGACCACGACGTCGCCTACTCACATGGAAAAGGGTTCGTGAGCAATAGCCACTGGAAATTCGCGATGGGAAAGAGTTGCGGAGTTAATTATAGCAGGGATTATTAATCCAAGATAACCTCCCTGGAAACGACCACTGACAACAACTGAAAAATCACCGATCGATCATCGCTCGCACAAAACGCGTATTTAACTTTTAAAAAACTTTCACTTCGACGACGATTTCATTAAAGAATGTAACAAATACGTCTAAATGTGGTCGTGGTGGCAAAAGCAGAGGCCGCCATCCAGGTTGCGAAACGTCCATGAATCATCGGCGTTTCGCCGCGTCAACGCGATTAACCAAAATCAGAAAAAAATACACAATTTTGTCATTAAATTTCATACAATCTCCATGCAAAATTGGTTTACAATGCCGAATTATTTAGTTGGCATAATTGTTTTTTCTTAAACGACCGAGTGTAAAAGGAGGACAACGCTCAGATGCTAACGTAAAGTTTCATCAAAATCCAGTCGACAGTTTCTAAGATTAAGTGGAGGTCACGAGTCTGAATTGATTGATAAAGTGCTTTGCACAAGCGTCAAATCTTTGAATTAAACAAAAGTTTCCACCATAAAGTCTTTAACTTTCATTACTCTATTATTTCTACGAAGGGACAATCATAAACTGCACATCTATGAACCAGATGGCGTTTACTCGGCAAGAAATTAAATAACGAGCATGTCGTTTAGCTGTTTTACTTTAGCGTATTTTACTTTTGGACATGGCAGCCATTTTGGCTTTGATTTTTCGTTGTATTACCCTTAATTTCGAATATCAAATCAAAAACACCTGCCCACAACCGACGTAAAATATTATCAATCATTGTTAATAAAAAATAAATAATAAATAAATAAATAAAATAATGACATGACAAATGAATCTACAGATTTTACTGTTTTAAACGGCTAAAACACCGACTTGAAATTGCATCACCGTTTAATTCGCTTTAATTGCAATCCACTCATTCTTATATGCCGTTGGTGATAGTGTAAACATTAATATTAAAAGCGTTATTACACTATGATTATGGTTTCTCCAAGGATCACTGTCTAAAAGTAAGGTTAACGATTTTTTTCATTGTTGTGACGTAACGTGCAGTAAAACAAACTTAGGTTGTGTCAATAACTGGTTGTTTAATACCAACGTTAACGTCTTCGCATTTCGGGGTCACCAGAATTATTGGCGAAAAGTAAGTCTCGATTGATTTTGTTACAGATCGAGGAACAGACTTTTTCCAACATGAAAGTCAATTAACGTGATAAAAGAACATCACTCGAAATAATTCACGTGAAAGTGAAATGCCGACGGAAAAAAGACGCAGTGGCCACGTACAAGGGTACCGAAGGCGAGCTTTTTATGCAGCTGCTTTCGACGACACAAAAGCTCCGCCCTGAGAGAAGCTACGTTTCTCGAGAAAAAGAAATCTCGATCGCGAACGATTCCTTCGGAATATGAGGTCGAACGAAAATGTTGCCAAATACCGGCGAAAAAAAAACCACGATGTGGAAAGACGGCAGTGGGAGAGTTAGCGAATAAAGATTAGAAACAATGCAGCTATCTATTACGGCAAGTAAAAACATCGAGCGGACGTAGAATTATTTTAACGTAATAACGATTTCGTTCGCGACGATAATAATCGCGCTTTTCTGGTCGCTACGTTAGAAAGTAGCGCTGCTGCCTACCTCAATACCGTGGATTAATGAAAAAATGTCCGACGTATAGACAAACCACCGAACAGATAGCAGTCGAAACGTCTTCTTGCACGATAAAGAATTATCACAGCGGAAACCGAGGCGCAGCACACAAAAAAGTGGTTTACGATGCGGGGAAAAGACCAGATAACATGGCGCGGAAATAACGAAAGCGTTATTGAAAGACGTGTGTCGCTCCAACTGCCGAGTTATGCGATGATGGCGAATTAATTTGAAGCGGCGAACAAGTTAAACCTCCGTCTGGTACGCGTCGTAAAATCAATGAGAGAGACTAGGTCAGGCCGTCGTCGTGGCGGCGACGGCGTAGAGGCGAGCACGTGGAGGCCACCCCGTCCTCGAGCGAACCGACCCCCCGTCCTACCTGGTGGCTGAGATGGTAGTGGACCAGGAGAGCCTGCAGCAGCCCTTCCATGGCGTCGGTCGCTCCCGCACATGTCTACATCACACCGCACTGCACCGAGACAGACCTTGCAATGCCATTCATCGAGGCCATCGCACGGCAACACCGCCTTCAGCTATCAGCTGGCGCCGTCCGTTGTTGCCGCATCGCGCATGGCAGGGACCGCGACGCGTTCCTCCGGCTCCTGCGATTCATTCGGTCGCAGGCGGCGGAGCTGTGCGGACGTGCCGAAGCGGGGCCCCCACGTAGTGTCGACTGGTGTCTAGTGACAGTGCTCCGGCTGTGGTATACCAGTGCGGCTCACCGTCGACGGTCCTGTGACGTGACGTGGCGCAACATCGACCGACCGGCAGCCCCCGAAACCACGCATGTTAACGATCCGTCAACAACCCTCACCTGACGGAACCACCTCCACACATCGAGGAAGCAGCCGTTTACTGCCGCTTTTACGACCGTCGTAACCCGATATACGAACCGCGAAACTTCGCATGAGCGGCGGAGAAAATAAACGCTTCCGGTACCCGAGACTCGATAAATCTATGAGAGAACGAGTTCCACCACCGCCTGACGGCGGCCAAGGAGCGGATCGACGAAGACGGAGGGTCGCGACCGCCTCGATCCGGGGGCGGCGAAGAGCACCACCTCGTCGCATTCGCGACGTGGGCGCTCAGTGAAAGCCTCGAAGAGTCCGCGTAAAAACGCCGGCCGTTTTTAGAGCCAAGGTCTCGCCGAGTGGAAGAGAGAGTGAACCCGTCGCGCTTCCACTTGTCTGGCTCTTGGATCGACCCACCGGCCGTGTTGAGTCGAGTGTGTGTGTGCCGTAATCGTGCAGTCGGACATGATACTGAACGCCGAGACCGCCGAGTTGTGGCGCAAGTTCAACGTTCGCCGCACAATGCGGCTGGGTGAATCGGGCTTTCGGTCCTTCGACGCAACACAAGTGGCCCGATTTCAACCGGCGAACAAACACACGTCCCACGCGGGATTATGACGGACACAAAAAATTATTACGATCATATTGGCGCACTTGCGATCTCTCTGCAGCACCTCGATTGTACCTCCCGCTATTAATAATCGTGTTTGTTTAACCGGCCCGATTCGGCGGCGTCACGTTCTGCTGCAATGACCGATGTGGCGGCGGCACCCAACCGCCCAACTTACTTGCGTTATCCGGTCTCGTGAGGTTGTTGAGCGTCGAGGACGCCGAATCGGTCTTGCGATAAGACATCCAGCGATTGACCCCGGCGCACTTCTGTAAACACCGCCGAAACTAACATCGTGCAATCGGTCGGACCCCGAAAAAAACACTGAAGACGTCACAGAAATGTTTATCTAATCTGCGTAACAACATTACGACGGAAAGAACACAATACAGCGCGACCCGAATTACTGCGTCGAAAATATTTCTAAATAATTAGAAAGCGCTGTTGTTTTAACGCTTACTTACCAACATAAAAGAGGCAAATAAATTCTTGCGTGCACACGTCAGTACCGACGAAATTTGAGGTCTGCTCCCCGACAGATGGAAGGACGGAACGCAAATAGGTACTGCCGAAGATAATGAGAGTTCGACTTTGCGTGCTTTTGGTGTGGACTGTACTAGATTCGCATTGCAACTAAGTGCAACGACACCATTCTTATAAAACCGTACGTACACCTCACGGCCGATCTTCTAAACACGTTTACGTATGTATCCTCCGCGACGATGCGCCGAGGAGAATCCGCACCGTCTTCTTCCAAAATCGCGCGAGATTAATAAACATGAAGGAAAAAATGGCGATTTCCGGAAGCCACGCGCTAAATTCATCATTGCCCGTTGTGAGTCGACCTTTTCGCTATCTCTACACGCTGATTACGACGCCAATCGGGACGAACCCCGACTGGTTCCATTCAGCAAAAAGAAAGAAACGGAAAAACTTCCGACGAGCCGCACACCTGCACCTCCCTCCCTCCTTTTTTCTCCACCGCACGACGAGCTTTCGATTCAAACAAAGACATTATTTAGTCGTAGAACAAAAGATGATCGATATTTTTACTCAATATTTAATCAGGCTAACTGGTTTCCACCAGATGGAATAGTCAACTACACAACATTCTAACGACACAATACCTACAACGTATGCATGTAAGCAAACAAGCAGAGCTATTTATAAAACCGACAATAATTATGTATCCTTTTTCTAACCGGACTTTTTATTCGATGGCACGTCGGGCGCGAGCCCAACGAATCGGACAACCTTTACCTAGGCCTACGAAATTGTTCCGATTTTTTTCCGTCTGCTATTTCAAAATTAGAAACTAATGCCGCCGCCGTGCGCATTCGCCAACACCTCATTAGCTATTTGTCATTCCAACAGTGTTTCTAGTCTACGTAACCTGTTAAGAGCTAATTTCTATAACAGTTCTGAGTAGTTAGTAGAGAGAGACCGCGGTGCGAGATGGGTGAAAGGTGGATGGTTTGTTTTGGATTTCTTTCAACAGAAGAAAAAGAGAAAAATGCATTGTATAGGCACTCACCCTAGCGCCAAGGAAGCGCGCCTCCAGGAGCTCCTGTTTCCGGGGGTCGAGCGCCGCCTGGAAATGCTCCATCTTCACTCCAGCGCCTGTAACAACGCCGAGGTCACAGATATATGCATTTCAAGGGGGCTAAAGCGGGATAAAATCGGGACCGGAGAGAGAAAAAGAGAGACCGGATGGCACAGGATACCCATTCTCCGCGCGTTCCTAAACCTATAACCGATCACGACTGCCATCCGTACAAAATAAAAAAATAATAATATCCATTTCCACACATGAAATTTAATCTGCATTTCCATCTAAAAACGCACTATTAACCCTTTGCCGATATAGATAAGCTTGTTCAAATTAACAATGTTGATGTTAGTATCATCACATTTTTGGCAACCTACACACTCAGGATCGATGTCAATCTGGCGACAAGCTATGCATATCGTTTATTAAATTGGCTAAATTAGAACGAATCAGCATCGTGGATTGTTACTGTTATATTAATCATCGACTGTACAATAACTGTCCGCCCACGTCACATATTTTGTCGAAAAAAAGCGGCCATCAGGGGCCGAGTTTCGCCACGTACGAATGCAAGGATTATCATTGACAATAACAATATGGCGTCGAAAGTCCGGAAGTGGCCTGGCCGTGACGTCATCCGATCTCGCGTGGCACGTTAACATTGATCGGGCGGGGGGTCTGAACCGGGGGGGCGGTGGGTGGATTTTGTACGGCGGCACAGGACCCCCAATTACGACCGTCAGATGGAGCCACTGAAAATTGAAAAAGTTCCTCCTTGGGGCAACACCCAAGCACACAGACAGGCAGGCAGGCAACCACTTTGTCGAGAGCGTCAATTCCAAACTGATCCCGCGAACGACATATCCGAGGAATTTTCACCGGGTGGAGAGATATACATGGCAGAAATCCTCAAACGTTCGCGATCGAAAAACACTAATTTCGATCGACCTAAAAAAAGAACCACTCCAAATTTTCCGCCTTTTTACATGCTTATCGGTTGATTATCTCGTTATCTGGACGAAACCGCGGCCTTATCAACGCACCGTAAAAAATAAAAACAAACAAAGAAATTTTCCTTCGTTTCCAAAGTGCTCCAAGATTTCTGTGACGTTTGAGGACTCCTGGCTTGAAATTTTTCTGGGGTTGCGAAACGAAACAACGCCACAATCAATACTTCATCAATCCATTATTCGTAACCCGCCGCAAATTTCGTAGGTGTCAATTCGAAACGCCATAGGCCGGCGACGGCGGCCAATTAATAAACTCCATTATCGTCTTTTTTACTCGTATTAGCAGAAGACACACCCAGATTCAAAGATCGATGCTTTTCCGGGGGATCGACGTCGGGGGGACGAAATTCCTCCCACTCGTACGATTAAAGAAGCGTCTTCTGTCCGAGTTCCCGACGAATTATAAAACCATCCTCGTCGGTACACCCGCTAGGTGGAAATTGCAGCAACCGCAAGCACTTTTCCTCAAGATCGATATCTAAACAAAGTCGGATGGATAAAACGAGAAAAGGTTAGCATGCCATTCCATCATGCGTTTCTGTTCTAACCGAGGCGATGTTATGTGCACCTAGTCGGAGATGAAACATGGCACCGCTCTATCGAACAAAAGGGTGTACGCGCCGAGCCGAAGAAATTATACAGATCGTCTGCACAATCCGAAATCTAAATACAGGGCGTGGCAGGGTCTTTTTCTCGCATCAGTCAAAGGTTCGAATTATCGCGCGCTTCGCCCACCCGGTGCACATAACATCGTCATGTACCCATCGGAATTTCGCAGTAACGCCGTAACGGATCGATACACATATTCGGTTTGTAGAAATTGGAGTGACCAATAAAATGAGCAGATCACAAGATGAAAATGCGACGACGAGTCCACTCGCTTATCTTGGGGGTGGTCTGCGTGTCCAAATAAATTGAACTTTGTTCATAAACAGCATTATTCGCCGTGGACGAATCACCCCTTCGGAATTTCTACACCTTCCTGAGGCGACGACCATCTCGATAATTTCAGCGGTCCCCTCTGAATAATTCACGTGTGTTTTCCGACTACTATGCTCGAACAAAGGCAAGAACAAACGAAATCAACTGTGCTTAATAATGGCGGCTGAATAATTGAAAAATAAATATGTAGGTCGCCTGGTTAATTAATGATGGCGCTGCTGCCCAGCACACTGTTAAATTATTGACGGCCAATCTTCGTTTTATCATGAATATTTGAGCTGGCGAGGTATCGGCGGAATGCCTGCCATTTTTGTGGAAACAAACGGCGGCAGCGGTTAATACATGCCGCAAGGTCAGGTGCGAGCACGGAACGGCCAACCTCGGGGATAAAATGGATCGATTTCATCTCTCACTCGCTGCACCACCAACAGTGTTTCGACTCCTCGCCGGGCCATTTTATGTGCAAAACATACGCAACAATTCGGCCCAGTGGGTCAAAGCCCAAAAAACCCCCCAGGTGGCGAGTTTCGCCCTTCGATTTGCAGCGGCAGCTCCCGTACATACATTACACGCACACCTAGCTCGGGCAGAGTCAACATTTTTAGTCTCGTGTGTAGAATGATTCACAAATGGAAGCTGTGGGAATGTGTCGCATACTCTTGGCACGGCTGTACCGAGTGCGGATCGGCGCGAGTGAGAGATTCTAGACACCCCCGTTCCCCCCTCAATGTTCGACCTGATGACGGTTCCATTTCAACCAGAAACGGCATCTCTCCGGTTTCCCGGGATTTCGACCTCTTTTCTCTCCCCGTTGACGGTGGTAGAGTTAGGTATATGTCGTGACAATCTGCCCGACGGAAAGCGGCATGTGCGACTCCACAGGTCTCTTGTATATACACACACACACACATCTCTCGCATACAGCAGCTACTACGTCGAGTTTTGGTTACAGTTGTGTGCACGAAGCAAATCTAAAAATAAATGCCGTATTGATCTGGTGAGGAGGACTAACTACACCGGGTTCGGAGAGCTACTAGTTTCGACAGCCGTACATACGACGGGGGCGCAATCAAATTAAAAATTATCCGTCGAGTCGACCCAGAACCAAATTCGCGTTTCGACAAATTTTTTTCGCCGTTCACGATGAACCATCGCAAGTGACCTTAAAACATGCCATAACAGCGTGGTAATCGTCGCGAGTACTCTCTGGAAATACATAACGAGCATTATGCGTTAAGTATGTTTATAATATACGGGTCCGAGACGACAGATGTCGCGTCATCGAACAATCCAGTCCACCACACGACGTGGATACATACAAAATCGTGACGAGGTAAGACGACGGGAGGCTAAAATGCCCTTTGACCCCTATCTTGGCGGCCACAGAAATCAATACGTTACCAAGCAAGCTCTGTCCGCAATATGTGTAGATATACACTACGACTTGCAAACATAGCGACGAGCTAAATCGCGTATCTCGAAAAGGCGACAAAGAATAAGTGGATCGGAACTGTTGGTGCACGTGGGCTAGAGGAAGATGAACGGGCGACGAAGAAACGCTCGAGAAGGAGACGGACGCTTCCGCGGTCATAACCGATACACCTTTCAAGCTTCAACCGCATACAATCGAACAAAACTGGCCACCTCGAAAACGTCACCGCCGCCAAAAGGACGATTCGAAAAACCCAACGGGCACCGAGTGAATCATCAGGACGAGAGAGCGCGGTCCTCAACCGGCAACAACGCACTTCCCTCGGAACGTTTCCCTTTAACACTTCCCGTTCGGTTTTATTCCATGCCGAAAATTTCGGCCGAATCTGCGAATGCCTTCGACCGAACCTGAACCGAAACCTGAACCGAAAGACCGGCCGCAACATTCGGACCACGTGCCCGACAGGTGCGATAATATCGAAAAAGCATTGCAGGTATTGATTGGGAACTTAACATTAAAGTTCACGGTGAGTTAGCGACACGCTGGAAATTTCCCAAGTCGTTTCGTGCATGTAGGTGAGTCTTCGGGGACGTTTTCCCGTCCGAACGCGAATCTACGCAGTTTAGTTCGGCAGCCCTTACCAGCAGAAGATCTAAGTACAGCCATGGCATATCAGAGCGATGCGGAGGTAATCCTGGGGGCGGCACCGACACTATTCACCCCGGACGGCACTGGCACTGCACTCGCACCACATCACCTCCGGTTCGGGTTCAGTTCTGCGGAACTGAACAACAAGGCAAAGTTTAGAGCGCACTCGTCGGTGATGCACTGCGGCCGCCGCACGCTGCCGTTGCTAATAGGCGCCATCCGCCATGTTACCGCCTTGCTTTGATATGTGTATGCGATAGGGTAAACAGAGACGGGCGCGCGCCTTTGTAACCGGCAGCAGAAGCAAGATGTGACTCTCCGAATCCATCGGGACACGTCCTCGACCGCCGACGCCAGGCTCTATCCGAGTGAAATATCGATTCCGCGATCGCCCTTGTGCATATGTACTACACACTAGGTGAAAATGTCGCGCTCAAGACGGAGCCGATTTGCCGGATCAAAAAACCGGAGCTGCCATCCCCGAACCGGAGCTCCACATTCTCGGACCGAATCGTCGCGAAAACAAAGTCGACCCCTTCAAAACCGAAAATATTTACGGACCTCGCACGTGATCGATTGCCAGGTGCATGCATGCAGGGGGGTGGCGAACTGCGCCCTTTTCGAAACGCCCTTTCGCCGGATCCTCCGCTATCGACCCGATTAATGCGAAAAAGTCGCAGATTAAAACATGATCGCGTCCATAAAACACCGTGTGGAGCCTCCGCGTGACACGGAGGGCAGATGAGAGAGCAGTCAGAGGCGGATCAATGTAGCTGCTAGGGAGTCCAAGTGCAATTTACTCAATCCCGCCATCTGCACGCTCGCCAGGACACCTCTTCCTAACACGCTTCAACAACGGGGAGAATATTCGGGCTCTCGCGCCACCTCCGTTTAAGTTCGCAGCTTTTTAAAGCCCTCTGGGGGCCCCGACGCTCTCTTCGGCGACGCACTGCGCAAATTCCATTCAGGTCGGCGGACGCGTACTTATTTAATTGTTCGAAACGCACGAATTACGAATGTCGACGGCCGAAATCCGACGCGAAACCGTCTCCTCGTGGACGGCGAGATGGAACTGGCGCATCCACCATTTTTGCACCGACCGACTTTCGGCCCGTAAACAACACCGCGAAGGAAAGAAATGTATGTATATGATGTATATTGATTTTCCTCCTACGATATCGGTGGTGAAGTCGCTCTTGCGACGCAATATTTTCACGATAATACTTTGGAACTGTGCGCTTGGAAACTGGGAGCAGAGCTTTCCGGGAGGCTTACCTACACATGCTGGATGTACCGAATACAAGTGCATCTTTCGCTCTATATTAAAAAAAGCACACACCAACGCACAAAAGATTCCATGAAAAATTTTGCACTCGAGCTCATCCACAAAACTGATTAATCAAGTGGCGCGTACTCTAATACATTTCCCTTCAACAAAATAAAAACAAAAGTATATCAAGCAATGAATAAGATTTACCCAACAATACGTCAACTTGACTTTGGCGTTTAAAATTCTTCAGATATGAATCACCCTTCTTTATTAATCACAAAAGAAACTTCTTTCAGATTACAATTCTACAATTCTCAAAAGTGTGCACTAAATATTTGTACTATGATATACGATGGAGTCAAAGTAACAACAATGTGTCTGTTTCAGATTATGGTGAAAAATCGAATTTCCCTAACAATCGTGCGAAGTTAACGAAATAGTAATGAAGTTGTGCGAAAATCGAAAATCACTAATTTTTCACGAATTTATCTCGACATAAAGTGACCTAAAAAAACCTCATAGGCAAAAAATAGAGAGAATTATCGAAATTGTTCGCTTTCACCACTTAACCCCAACCGCCTCAACTTTAAAATTTCAAATGGAAATCCACCCTTTGCAATACATTATTAAGTAACTTCTAAAAAAAGACAATGCCAACGACAAAATTGAAAAAATGAAACTTGGCCACGATCATAAACGCATTACAAGGAGCCGATTTCTATTTACATGCCGTTTGCCCGCAAAAGCATGACCTTGAAACGTTTGTGCTTCTATTTTCTATCATCACTATTTAAAGTAAACAATATCTCACTTTGTAGCAATAAATTGATTGATATTAACTGTAATATTGGTACAAACGTTTCAAGGTCACAGGTGAATAAACCTATTAAAATGGGAACGGAGTAGCAAACATTTTCAATCTCATTATGTGACTAAAGCTGTATAAATAATTTACAAATTCGTATTTGTAATAGATACGAAAAATTAAAAACTCTGGAAGGTGAAAAATATAAAATTTGTAAACAAGTCCGGCCAAGAAATACGATTTCTTTAAATATGAATAAGATTATGAGTTTGAATCCTGTGAGACCATTAGGTGTAGTTATAAAAAATTAAACGTAACTGAATTGGCCATTGTTTAAATAGCCATCGCTTGGATAACGATGTGATAATGTTAAAACCTTGAAATTCGATGCAGAGTTAGTTAAATTTATGATGTCGCTAAAAAGAACTAACAACTAACGTTTACGGTATTATGCACTTCAGCAAAAACTCCCCAATATCAGATTAATTCGTAAACATTAACGTGATATGCCAAGTAAACCACNNTACATTTAACATTAATTCGCAACAAATCAATAAATTCCTTATTTAGTTATTTCGATTACGTTTTGACAGTTGTTGATTTTGGAAAATGTTGAGTTTTTGTCATAATGTGAAATTGAAAACTACGAATAAACTCACCTAATACACCCCTCTCACACGAAACCATGAAAATTCATATCAATTTAATTTCAAAACCTTCTCACGAAGTGATTTACAAATGTCAATATTAAAGCACCATTATGTAACGATTAAATAAAAAAGCAAATAATTTTATATGAGCTTTCAAATAAATGAAAGTGATTTTTACAGAATACCTTAGAATAGCTTCCCAAATAATGTGAACCTTCTCAATTTTTGAAAATAAAAAAATATATATAAAAATATTAAAAATTAAAAAACTTTCTAACGCATAAACCTCAAGATTCTTTTTAAAATTACAGCTATACGTCATTTATGATTCCGATGGGTGTAAGTATTGCTCTTATTGGTAAAGCGGTTAACTTTAATGCAAAGTATGGCTACCAACAAAGATAGTTCACATTACATATTTTTTTTAATGTTCGTTAAAGGTGACCAAAAAATGTTAAAATGGATTTATGGGGTTATAAGTTTTGTTAAGAATGTGACGGGAAGTTACGTAAACCACAATCAAAAAATACACACACACATTTACTTCACTCATAAGCAAACACAAGAGAAATAATATACATAATGTGAACTGTCTTCAATTTAGAGGCTGTGAATGTAGCTTTAGTGTGCACATTATTTTATTGATTCTGTTTCAGAGCTTCTTCCACAATCGGAGGGCTGATTTAGAAATTTTTCATTTGTATTCAGGATCACTCTTGCTTTCAGCCATATCAATACTCTTGTCTAAAAAATTATTAAAAAGTATGAAACGGCAAAATTAACATTAGAGTGGAAATAAAGTTCGTCCTACCTAAAAATGGGAGGTTCCAAAAAAAATTTTATCTAATCTAACCATCTGCATAATTAAATTAATTAAAAAAATTAAATGACATTAAAATAATTTTAAAAACACGTGATTTTGCTTCTAAATGCAAAACAATTTTAATCTTTCTCAGTTTTTGGTTAACACACAGTTGTGAAATTATCTCGTTTAACTTCTCATTGCTTTTTTGATTCGCACAACCATAGCGCTCTAAATTTTCCATTATTCCGAGTTTAGAAAGGTCCAGCATTTTATACTTATTTTAGCAAAATGCCCGGGGACTGGCTTTCAAGATTTCGTAATCCAACAGACGAATTTAAATCTAGTCCAGAGTCGAAACTTGATTAATCAACAAACAATTTTAAATGCTCAAAATATAGAATTTGATTCATCAAATCGGCTCGTTGCTATGTTGACTGTTCATACATAATTAACACACACAAAAAAAAGATAAACGGTGGAATTACAGGTTGAGGTTGAAATTAATCTTATCTGACATCGGATCGAGAAAATAATGACAAAACACATCAATGTAACGGCTCGAAAGCAATTTGAAATCCTGTTGTGAGTATATCTGGAAAATAATTTATCATACTGCCACGACTCTGAGCACCGACGGTGTACTAGAACGAATCCAATATGTCGCTCGCAAAAGTAGGTGTTGTCATGTGTGTGTGTACAAGCGAGGCCTGCAGAGTAAATACGGCACGTTTCGGATGTCAATTCCGTTTGCGAAAATGCCGAGGAAAACGGTCAAACTACAAGGGTAGAGAAAAAACAGCATACCTGTCCAATAGTGCAGCATAACCACGACTTTGGCGGAATGAATGACTTTTTTAAATGATATTTTTACGGTAACTATGCCGAATAATTTCCATCAATACGTTATAAAAATATCTACAAGGACACGTTTATCCTACGCACAAATAAGGCACGGGTAACTTTCCACTCTCTTTTTATTATATTGTCATTGTTCCGCTCGGTTCTGATGGACCCGACGGAGGTTAAAACACACCATTATGTCAACAACACGGCTCAAATCATTCGATAATGACCGACCCTCATCGCTTATTCACGATCTTTTCCATAAAATAAGACACATTGTTACGGTCGCATAATGACATGATTAATTTTTCTTCTGTTGCGACACGTCGTGCGATAAACCCCCCCACCGATTCGGCAGAGCGGACGTACGTCACTGGTCCGTTTTTCGCTGTTATTTTTTCGAACGGGAGAATTTCATTACTGGGATGGTTTAATTGGAGTCTCGGCTGTGAGAACTCGATCGATGCGGGACTCGAGCACCGAATCCTCGCAACACAACAGATCGAGTGCGGCGATGTAAACGTGACAACATCGCAAAACAGACGTGATGAGTGCTTCACACCGGCTAATAGCTCCGGCTGCGCCACGCACGGGGCTCTAAACCTGCCACCGTCCCACCTCAACGCTCGGAAAACGAGCCATCAAAAACTAAAAATACGAATGTTCGCGCTTATTTTTAGAAGTCTTCGGTCTGTCCGTCGCAGCCGCGATTGTTATGCGCAATCACCGTGCAACTGCAGACGTCAACCTCCGTTACGCCTTCTTCTGGATCGTCTTCGGCGACGCGAGCGCGCCACGTTCGAACGCTGGACTGGTCGTCTTTGGGGCAGTGAACGAATATTTTTTTCTGTTGCAGGACACATCTCCGGATCAACAACATCGACACGGAAAGTGACCCCGCTGCAGCTCCGAAGTGCATCGATCGCGAACACTTGTTGCATTCGCTCGCTTTTCCCACCGAAACGCGATGGCAACGAACGGCAGGATTCCGCAGATATCATCTGCTCTCGAGGCGCACCAGAATGGCAAAAGTTCCTTCCACCAATTAAAACCGGCGATGGTGAAACGCGTCCGAGAGGCTTCTTCTGACCTGCCGTAAACCGCAACGATCCGCAAAAAATCTGACGTCTCCCGCACGCCATGATGGAAAGTGCAAGCGCCATAAAACCATATCGCCAACATCGACATAATTATTATTCGGTTTAATCGTAAAGTCGGCTCCGAATACGCTCCTCGAGACTTCGAAATTACTTTTAATGTGGCTGAAGACTTCATAATTTCTTCGTCTATATTCGGACACGATTCTTTGCTTGGAAATATGGCTGCTTCCGTGATACTATTCGCTTGCTAATCGGTCGGTGTGGCGACAATTTGGCAACGTTACAAAGAGACCGAGTTACGAAACGTCTTATCGTGAAGGGCAGGAATACATATATCTTAATTACTTACGTCCTTACCTCGCTATCCAACTTTTAGGTTAAATTATAATCAGTTACATTGTAATACATTTTACATAACGTAAAATCACACACAAACCAACTTATGCAAGCTCAAGTTGCATCTTTTGTTGGAATTGCATTTTTTCTTATAAAAACTGAAATTTTATAAATAAAATATAAGTATACAGAAAATCTGAGTTTGTACTTATTTCTTATATATAGGGCGTCCTACCCTCTTTCAACATTTATTTAGGGTGATTTTTTTACTAGAATTTAAAATGGGCTTACTCTGGTCCAACGTTGGCGCCAGAGTTATTCTTTTATTCCAGAAATTTTTAATGAAAACCGGGTTTTTGATGATATTTCGTTCCCAAATTATAAATTTGGAATGTTTATCTTTTCCCAACATGCAAATATTTTAAACCATA
>QDEB01084705.1:0-10367 GCA_004193795.1 Asbolus verrucosus
TTAACCTAACTACAGTGGCGGACCGATTTACAATATCAAAAAGACCAACATGTCAAGAAGCAGAAATGACGTCCACCACTGTACATTGTCAGGCGTGATGACTTCAAATTTCAATGATTTTTTTTTCTTCATGAAACTGACAACACGACGTACGCCACTGGACATCTGTTTTAGTAATACGAGCAAAATAACAGTTTCAACATATTTTTTTTGCCAGCGAGATGTCCAGACCTTGGTTCGATTGAGCACACTTGGGATGCACTTGAGAGAGCTTTATATATTATTAAGAAATGTATAATTGTTAATTAATCAGAGTCCAGACTCGCAAAAATCGTACAAAAATTTGGTTTTATGTATTTTTTTGAGTACTACATTGCATCGAGAAATGTGTTAACTTATTAAGAAATATGTGATGGACACGACAATGAAAAAATTTTTTTACGAATTGCCTTCGGAGGGAAGATTGCATAATTTTTAGGAATTACAATTACTAAATTTCTACAATAATTGCTTTACATCGTTTTTTCTTACTACTTCCTACTCGTAGTAAGAAGTTTAGGCGCTAATAAGCTAATAAGAACGCAAAAACGAAATAAAATTGAGACACGAATGTAACTGAATAGAGGACGCGAAGCTTTTTATTAATATGAACAGAAAATGACAATATTTGACAAAAGGGATTTGATGCACTTTTTAAATGAACACCGATATATGTTATAGCTATGACTCTTTTTAATAAAATTTCAAAATACAGTTAGTTCCTAATTTGTTTATTTGGTGTTTGGTATACTACACAATCAGTTAGCTTAAAATTACTGTATCTCTGCAAATATATCAGATTTCTCCATTCTCTGTTCTTTCAAGTAGCTGTCGTGCAATGCTTTCAATTTCATTTCTTTCAACTGATCTCTGTGGTGACTGATGTGTTCTTTAACCGAAAAGGGGATATCTGGTATGGCATAAGCTATCACTCCAGTGATTAACATTACGACATGCTATCCATAACAAAAATCGATAAAAAGCCACCGATTCCAAATTTCACTTACTTCAAATACTACAACCGCAAGAAATTTCAACGTTAACTCGTACCAGTGGACGTCAGTCAGTTGATATCTCTGCGGATGATCCGGCGGATATCTTTTCCCAGGATAGTAACAAACACTGATATTCAGATACGACTCATACGTTAGTGGAAACTCGCTAGTATTGTAAGCTGGAAAATCATTAAACAAAAAAATTTCAGAACAAAACAACCCCAACCTGACAACGAATAATTCACAAATCCGACCAAACTCGAATTAATCTTAGTCTCGTAGATTGTTCTTTGAACCAGTTCACTTGTAAATGCGATCACGAAGGCCTGGAAAAATTTTTCAGTGGAGACTGCTATGGTGGGTCAAGCGACAATCTAACAAAATTTCCAAAAAATTGATTATTACATTTGTTGCCACACCAATGTAGGTGACTCCTTGCAAGATGCCGTTCCAGGCTGCGATATTTGCAACTTTATGAGCAATTGTTCTTCTATAGGCACTCGTAAATTTGAAAGCATCCACTCTTAGTTCTATGATATTATTAAAGAGGGCTAGTAAAGGTGCCAGGGGAAAGGCGGCCACGAAAAACGTAACGAAACCGTATTGAATTACTAAAATAAAAATTCATCAATAAAAGCAATTTGGTTTCTGATATTTTTACTCATTTGCATGTATTCCTGCATCAAATGGTATTTGAAGACAGTATTCAGCAAATAGTCACTTTCCCACTGGTTGATGATCCTCACATCTTTAGCTTTTCTCTTTCTGAATTTGTTCAAAAAAATCAGCATTTGTCTGTAAAGTTTAGTTTTTGTCAAAAATGTAAATTTCTCAGATTTTTGAGATTTACGGCACAATGTACTGTCTGGCGGTCATGATGAGGTTTTTCGCCAGCAAAATAATCACCATTTGGATACCTAACTCAATAATACAACCAGCTGGATCGCACAGATCTGAGCCTAGGCCACCCATTTTCTTCCAGAGTTTTTTGTCTCCAGGATAAGTATAGAATCTGGCCTAAGACACTATTAGTTTGTAAATTTCGCAATTTGAAACAAATCCCCAAATTCTGTTCCATTTTAAAAACCAGCAACCCCAACATACCTTCATGAATGCTATGTAGAAAATGACAGAGTAATTGTTGACAAATGCTATGGCATAGCTCTTGTAGGTGTAGGAGTTGTCAAAATCCACCTGAGTTCTGGGATTTTCCATGGTGGTTAACCATAAGGCGATTTTGTGGTAAATCTGGAAGAATAATACAAGAATAGAGAAAAGAATTTTTAAAAAATCTTACAAGTTCAAATGTAAGGATAAAACAAACAGACATAACGGATCCCGTCGACGAGGCTATCATGCCTACATTTTTGTTCAAAACTTTTTCTCCGGAGCTCTTCGTTAAAACCGTAGTAACAGTTTTGACGTAAATCATAACACCAAGTATTCCAAGAATCACCAACAGTATCTGCAGAGCAACAATGTCTCACAGTCAGTCTCACAGTTTTGCGATAAATACCAAAAGCAAAATGACAGCAGCTGTGATCGTGTATCTATAACACAGAACCCGTTTCGGCATGTAAGGCTCCATGGTACCACTAATTTTCGAATATTTGTGGTGAGTGGCGTGTTCTTCAAATTCCGGCCTGAAGAAATGAATAAACGAGAAAATTCCGCTAAATTTCCAAAATCACCTCATCGAAAAATCTGATTCTGTCGAGCACAGGTTCCATCTTATTTGCAACATCGCCTCTTCTCTCCGCCACAGCTCCAGGAATATAGTCGCTGATGGAAGGAGAAGAGATAGCGTTAATGAAACACAAACAATAAACGAAAAATTTACACCAGATCGACATCAAGGCTGCGAAGGTCACCACCAGGGGGTTGTCGAAGAAATGCAACAGATAGGCGTGGAAGCACGAATTCTTCAGCTGGTCATACTTGCAGTGTTCGACTAAACATCTGGGACACAAGAAGATGCCGCTGTCGCAGACTTCTCGAATTCGTTGGTCAAAACTGGGGATGAAGATGAGAGTGCCGAGGAGGAAGCACAAGAAACCGATCGCGGAAGCCGGAATGAGCATCTTGTTGTAAAATCCCAACCAAGCGAAGTAGAATGCCGTTTCCGGTCCGTAATATCTTTCGATGAGATCTAGAGGTTGCTGCTTATACCAACACTTCATAGAACTCCAGTATTTCTTGAGCAACTGTGAATCAAAATTGCAATCATAAAGCTAAATTATCTCAGCAGCCACCTGTCTGTCGTTTAAAGGGCCTTCTTCGGTCCATTCGAAGGGACCATCGTGCAGAGGGTACGCCGATTCGAACACTTGAGTCCTTAGCAATTTGTCAATCCCATATTCTTGTTTCTCCTCCCCGAAAGCGTTGATTGTCAACACTTTGTAGATGATCAGGCCTTTTTCGGCGTTCGTTATGTCTTTGGGTTGAGCCCCTGTGATTGTAGCGCTAAAAAATACCCTAAATTTTGCGATTTTCATGATATGTTTTAAATACCTAGCCCTTCGATAGATAGGGCCTGAAAATTGCGGCATTGTGAGCTCGTTCGCCATGAATTTGCATGGTCTCGGAGGAACAGGCTTAAATTCGATGTTCTGGAAAGCCAACTCTACGCCAAAAATTTCGGCAAAATGAAGCAAAACGTTTCTGGGGACGTGGATTTTTATGAAATTGATGTTTTCGTTGAGCTGAGGTTATAGTGGATAGGTTATAGCTTGAGGTTTGGTCGTCAACTTACCGAAAACTCGGCGGATTCTAGTTCGAATCCTTTCTGCTCTAGATTTGTGATGAATGTCACTAGTTTACTGTAAGAGTCATCATTTTGGGATTTTTTTAAGTACACTAAAATGAAATCTACGCTTTTCTGAACTGGTGGGCTCTCGTCGTTTATTGGGAGTTTTCTTCTTGCAGATTTACTGTCCTTTTTGTCTACAGAAAAACTGTAAAAAGAAGAATCGTGAAGAAGACAGAAAAAATGTCTTAAATGAAGAGACCAGGAGGGTGAATTCTTACAATTTTGGTTTTCTAATCGGTCCCACCCAAATGCGTTTGCGTGAGTTGCTTGAATTTTTCATCGACAAAAACTGTATAAAACGCGTATAAAAATGACGCAAAAAGAACTCTTGACAAATCTGTCATTTGACAATTGCAGTGACAGTGTCAGACTGTTCAAATTTTGGTTTCATTCATCTCGTGTTTATATTTAGACGATTTTACTTTGTTCTTATTCGTTTTTTCTTTTCTTTGTTGTTAAAATTTGTACTTACGTGGATTGTGTCGTTTCGTTTGGACTGACTTTTTCACTTCTTGTTACGCTTTCCATGATGTACGATAACACAAACTGGTGTATGCACACATTTTAACCGCCTATTCGTCGCTAATCACTATTTTCTATGGTACTTTTGAATTACATTTGGCGATTTTTGACAATAGTGAAGTTTATGCGATGATCGTAGGTAGTGGTGAATAATGTGACAAAAGAAACACATTTTGTATCAGATTAAATATATTAATATAAATAAATACAAAATATATAAAGAAATCGAGATTTATTCTTTCAGCCTACCCTTACGATTTGCTATGTTCTTCTAAACTGGCCTCTCGGGCTTCCCTCAGCAGCTTCATGTCGTGTTCGACTTTCACCTTGACTTTCCTCGGGATTTGTGGAATTACGAAGCTGAGAAACAGCGATAAGAGCAGCGAGAAATTCTGCAATAATAAAAGAATCTGCAACAGATTTTATTGAAGAAATCAACATACTTCTAGCGCTATGAAGTAGAGGGCTCTGACAGCAACCTGGTGCCAAAATTCTTTAGTCGGGCTGTATTTCTTCGGGTAAGTTGGTGGATGACGAAAGCCTCTGTAGAAGCAACTGGTGATGTTTTCCACGTGGTCAATCATGGTCCCTTTGTAGTCCTCCAGGGCGAATTCTAGAATAACCCAGAAAGCGGGTTGCCAAAAAAACACCTCGTCAACTTACCTGAGAGGGTGCTATTGACGAAACCTTTGAGGGAACCACGTCGCGATCGGTACAACATTCTGAGAACAAAATCGGTCCTGAAGGCCACCACGAAGGCCTTGAATTCTAGATTTTAGTTCTTTTAAGCGACTAGATTTGGTGCTTACGTTGGAAATGGTGCCGAAAATTGTGATAACTCTCAATATCTGGTTCCAGCCTTCTAAACCTGCCACTTTTTCGGCGACAGGTCTTCGGTAGTACTTTATGAATCTGTTTGCGTCATAATGGACTTTGAGCATATTGTGTATTAGTGCTATCAGTCCTATTAGAGGTAACGATGCGTTGAAAAACGTGATGAAAGAGTACTGAATCACTACAAAATGAAAATTAGGAGAAGAATAAAGTGGTTGTCTAAATTACCGAGATCTACATAGAGTCCATTGAGGGCGGAATGGTTTAACTCATACAGGGAATATTCTTTCTCCCATTGTCCCAAATTTTCAGTACCAGGTCCTTCCGGTATTCTAATTCCGTGCCAACGTGAGGTTATGCTGAGAAAATATTTTTTTTTACTTGAGGACAAATAAAACTGGAAGCGTTCCAGGAGGCTCACTATTTGATGAAATCGAAACAGAATTTGAAAATGGCTTTGATGACCATGAGGCTGATTAGTTGCATGCCGAGATCGACGAGACAACCGGCCGGCGAGCAGAGGTCGAGCTGGATGTTCTTGATGATGGTCCACTCGGAGACGTCACCAGGATAAGTGAAGAAAAATCCTTTGAAGTACGCTAGATAGAAGAGAGGTGTGAAGAAATTTGCGAACTGGATGATGAACATCTTGTGGAGGTACATCCTGTTGAACTGAGATTGGGTTCTCGGGAGTCTCATCGCCGTCAGAAAGCGAATTATGGCGCTGTAAAACTTTAGGAGTACTGGCGCACACTGAAAAAATTAGAAGCTGAAAGTTTGAAATTTACAACTTTTAAATGGTTGCATCTGTGAAACAAAAGATGCACTTTTTTGACAGTTTCTAATTTGAAAATATACCAAAAAATAAAAAAATTAAACATTTTCAAATTCAAATTAAGTAAATGGCTTTCTCTCTATTAGTTCAAGATATAACATCAAAAATACGCGAATTTGTCAAAAATTGGAAATTTGTTAGATATGGTTCTGTTTCAAAAATTCGAACAGAAGAGAAAAGTTTAACTCACTCCATTTAAAATGAGAATAATCAAAGTAGTGATGATGGTCGATGAAAATAATTCTATCTCGTTGGCGTGCCTGGTTTCGTCATAATCCAAACGTTCCCTCAATATAAAGCGGTACTGAACGATAAGAAACACTATCAATACAAAAATGATCAACTGTAAAGCGGCAACATTAACACAAAGAAAGTTAAAACAAGGAAACATTACCATCATGAAGACAATAGTGTAAGTGAAGATAAAATACAAAGCCTTCTTAAATCCTGGCACGTAATATTCAATTTCGCCCGTGATGGAGGACCTTCTAGTTTTGGCGTTCTCCTGAAATTCTCTTCTAACATTTACATGAGAGACTGAACCATCACTGAAAATATTAACCTCATAGTCCTGTCAGCTTTGACAGCGGTCAGATTCCATCTCAGCCTCAAAATCGCCTGTCTTCTTTGCCAAAGATTCCAAAACGCGGCCCCTAAAAACCCCTGCCTCATCGAAATTCTAATTCGCATTTGCTAAATTACCCCAACAGGAACACACGACGACGTAAAAAATAGTCATGGGATTGTCAATGACGTAAGCCAGTTTCATCAGTCCACAAGCAGTCTTCATGTATTGGTCAGAACAAAGAACTATTTTGCTCTCGCACACTTCTTCCCTAGTCTCAATTTAGGATTAAGCTGCGGTTTGAGGCTAGAAACTTACTTTATGTGTGGTACTTCCAAAAATAGGGAGATGATACCAGCCATCGTGGTTATCACCCCAATCACAGCTGGTATTATCAAAAGTTTGTTGTAGAAGCTCTGAAGGGCGAAGTAGAAGGCAACTTTGGGACCATAGTACCTTTCTACGAGATGCACCGGTTGTATCGTGAAAACATATTTCAGATTCGCCCAATACTTGCAAAGGAGCTGAAATAAAGTGGTTATCCAAGCAAAACAATTGTGCCAAAAAAAGTCACTTGGCGGTCACTCAAGGGTCCACTGTCGGTCCAAAGATAATCACCATCGTGGATGGGATAAGCATGTAAGAAGATTTCTTGACGCAAAAGTCTTTTAATATCGATTTCGTCACCGTTAATAATGAATTTGATACTTTGCAGCAGACGGTAGACGATTAGACTCCTTTCTGCTGTGGTTATTTCTGTTGGTCTCTCCCCAGATAAAGTCTTTCTGCGAAATTTTGATTTAAGACAGATTAAGCGACTGGTGCCCATGCTTACGGCGCTCTGCTATAAATTTTGCTATTGGAGTTCAGTTTGGTCACGTGGGTAGCGAGACAACGGGAATAAACCGACTCCCAAAATTTGTGGTAGGGGTTATTGCACGCGAGTTCGACGTTGAAGACTTTGGCGAAACGCAACAAGAGCTTATGAGGAGCGTGTATTTTCAAAAAAACAAATTTGTCGTAGAACTAGAAGGAACCGTGTGATTGTATTTTTGGCAATTTGTTGAAAAATTTCACCTTTCCCACTTCCTTCTCGACCAGTAACCCTTTTTCTTTCAGACCGGACGTGAATTTGTTGATGTGCAACTCCATCTGGTCCCCGCGTACGTGCTCTTCTAGTTTAGGGTAGACTATCACGTAATCTACTTTCGTTTTGCCATCGTTAAAGTAGCAAGTTTTCGGTAGAGAGGCTTCTTTGTCTTCTTCCGGTTGCGTGGAGAGTTGAGGGATCTGGTTTTTGGCAAAATCGCGTCATTCGGGGTTAAAAATGCGAAATCTACAAACCTCCATTCCCTTCTCAGTGTTGTTGTCAATCATTTGTCACTGATGATAGTTGCCATGGCAAAATTTGCAAAAATGCATTGTCAATGATGGAGTCTGCTGATGCGCAAAATTCCGCAAATTCTAGCTCCATCGGTGCAATTCAAAGAATAGACTATGTTCTAGTGGTCGACAGAAGCATAAAGAAAACAAAATTGAAACCTCTGGTTACGAAATTCGTCAACAATCTTCAAGCGCTCGGTTTGATTGTTGAAGCAAGTCCTGGAAATGAGGTACAATTTGACTCTTCTTCCAAAAATCCCAAGAAATTTCTTTTGCAGATCAAAGACAACATTTATATCAAAATTCACCTTCCGCAAAAGGCCATCGAGCATTTCGCCAACATCTACGACATAGACATCGCGAGTGAAGGTCATAATTACATCCCCATTTCAAGCATCAACTTGCAAATGACTCAAACCCCTCTAACGAGAAATCGTGATATTTTTCAAAGAGCAGGGTGAGAATAGATGGGCCACGTAACCACATTTTTAATGCCAAATCTTAGGGAGGCTACCAACGTCGAGAGAATTTTAATCCTAAATGAAATTCTCTCAGAAACCAAATTTGCTGAAGACGAGAACAAGCATGGAGTTGCGAAATTGATCAGATTAGGAGCCTTGAAGGCGGCTTATCCTCTTCACGACGGAAGTTACCACTTCGAAGAGAAAGGAACGGGGCCCCTGAACGATAGACAGCTGCTGTTGAAATATTGGGCCACTTTTTCGCTGTGGTACAAAGAGCAGCCCCTAAACCTGATCCAGAAGTACTACGGAACTGAAGTGGCCTTCTACTTCGCCTGGTTGGGATTTTACAACACCATGCTGATTCCCGCGGCCATCGTGGGCGTCATCTGCTTTCTCATCAGCGTTCTTCACCTAAATTTCTTCCGCCAAGAGCTAATGTAAGTGCTAGATTCGAAACGGCACGCATTCATAGCCACTTTCAGACAAGAAATTTGCAACAGCAACCTGACCATGTGCCCGCTCTGCCATTCCGGACACAGTTGCATCTACAAGACGTTGAAGAATGCGTGCTATTTCGCGAATGTTTCGGTGATTTTCGACAACCAAACGACGGTGTTCTTCGCGGTGTTCATGTCGTTTTGGGGTAAGTTCGGGCGATTGTGAGACAGTTTCCGCTGATTCTGTTCGCAGCGACTGTATTTCTGAATCTCTGGAGGAGGTTGGAAAATGTGTTGAAAATGAGGTGGAATGTGGAATCTGTAGAAGACGACACTAAAATCAGGTTGCAGTTTAAAGAAACTGCCACGCATAAGAGGTTATCGATAGCCACTGGACAAATGGAACCATACGTACCGATGAAGAATAAGATTTTCAAACTCACTCTTTCTTACGGAACCAGCATGTTGCTGGTAACTTTCCGATCGGTTTCCTTTTTAGATCTTTACGAATTTTGCGACAGGTCTCGATTGTTTTGTTAGCTGTTATCGGAGTCATCATGTACAGGTTGACCATGGCAGCTTTGATAAGAATGAGCAACTCGCCCAATCTCAAATCCCATTCTGCGGTGTTATTAACTTCCACCAGCGGAATATTGCAAGTTATTTTTATAAAAATTTTTGGCCGAGTATGTTAGTAGTTTCAGTTCCGTACAAAGACTCATTCTTTTTCTAGTTCTATGGACGAACATCTGAATGGTTGACGCAACTGGAAAACCCCCGAACTCAAAGCGAGTTCGACAATTCCGTGGTCCACAAGAGATATTTCTTGGGTTTCGTCAACAATTACGCTTCTCTTTTCTACATAGCTTTCTTTAAAGTATAAAGTAGAAGTACTATCAAGAAAAATTTTGCTAATTATCGTGTAAATAGGGTCGCTTTTACACGCCAGCCCATAAGCCGACTTTAACCAGCTTCGTAACTGACATATGCCACTTGTGCGGATGCCTCACAGCTCTTTGCATCCAACTTTTCTTCATGATGCTCCTCAAATCTATGGCTGGGAACATTTTGACTTTGATAGTACCGTTAGTGATGTAATTCCAGTAATTTAACAGTCTGAAAGCTTGGAGTTCTAGTATCGTTACTAAAATATTCAAGAAGCGGTTGAAGAAGCCGGTTGCTAGCGTCGTGCCTCAATGGGAAGAAGAATTCGCATTGAATCCTGCCGACAGATACTTGCTGACAACTGAATTCATGGAGATGAGTGAGTTTGTGAAAAACGTGTCGATTTTGGGTTCTAACGAGGTTATAGTTGTGCAATACGGATTCGTGACGTTTTTCGTGGGGGCTTTCCCTCTAGCGCCTCTGTGTGCTCTCATTAACAACAGCATGGAGTTGAGGTTGGATGCTTACAAGCTGGTGGTGAGGTACAGACGCCCGGTTCCAAGGCAGATCGCAGGAATCGGAGCTTGGAACAATATTCT
>QDEB01084763.1:0-14629 GCA_004193795.1 Asbolus verrucosus
GAGAAATGTAGACTGTAAAAGCATATTTAATTTGTCATTCATAATTATTCATTATCTCTCCAGTTTAATTGATCACCGTTTTATGAGAGAAAACATTATAATATAAAAATAACGTATGTGTTATACTTAGCTTTAAAAAGAACGTTAATAATTTTTCTAAACACCCTGTACAAGTATTTTCGTGGATACCGAATCTCAAAAAGATCAGTCCAATAATTTCCAAAATTTAGAGGGGGTCAACAATATTTTCAGACCGACAGACCGACGGAAATTAGTGACCTATGATATCGGTTGTCTCCACATCGTTCACCGTCAAGAAAACGTAAAAATTCACAATAGTGAATTCGCTCGATGCTTCTCTTTAGCTCGCGCGAGGGAAGTTAAGAGTAATACTGTTATTGCTTTGCCTAAGAAGCAGACTTTTAAAATTGTTTTACAGTATCTTTCAGTTTTAATTAGCACAGTCTTATTCGGATAATTAATTAGAGTAATGATAACTGACGTGAATATTTTCGAACGTGAGACAAGGCCGAGTTTTTCCAGCCGGCGGAGGCTGCGTCGGACGTTGGCCATCGATTGCGTGAGGGTCGTCGGACGTGGTGCGTCGGCAGGCCTGGTGCCGGCCGCGAGTCGGAGGAGGCTTCCGGTGACTCCGGTGACTCCGGTGCCACCTGTACGGCGTTGTGGCTGCGCGCGCTTGTGCGGGGCGTGTAGGGTGTCCCACACAGAGGGTCGATCATCAGTATTCGCGCAATGCTCGTGTCGACTATATAACGGCGCGGTGGCGGTCGCGAGTCGCTCAGTTCCGTCTTGTCCTCCAGGTGAACTCCACAGGTAGCGCGTGGCCGTGTGTCGTGATGATCCAGAAGAAAAAGGGAGCAGTGCGCAACGAGCTCCGCTCGGAAAAACGGCGACTTAATTAATTTACTTTCCTGCCGGGCGCGAGCAGTTTACTTGGCCATTAAACGGCCGCTCTGCAAAAACTTTGCGACGGGGAAGATCTAAATCTGGCTTTTTCCCCGTTCGTCAGCCGAATCCGTGAGAGCGCCGGCAAAAAGTCGACCTAACCCTTCCGGGGCTTTTTGCCCGGCAGGCGAACGGTAATGTGCAAGCTTGGCACGGACGGTGTAAATGATCTAACATATTTCAGCGCTCTGCCGAGATTAGCGCAGGTTTGCCGTTGAAGGGTGAGTTCGACAACACTCCGGACGCAACAAGTCACGCGCTCTCTCGCCGACAGATATCTTCACCGTTCGAGAGATGTGCTGACCCTCAGCATGGATTATGTCAGCTCGCTCTGCTGCCTCCTAGCCTTCCTGCTTTACTACAACACGCTGGATGCCGGGTTCGTTTACGACGACCGGTGAGTCCAACATCACTTTCGTATTGCGATCGACCACATCTGCCGGAGCCGCAATCTGGACCTCTTCGACCGCACCAAATCCGCCCCATTCCGCCTCTGCCGCGGCAGAAACGGACCATAAATGCTTTTAGTTTTTTCTGTTTACGTTTCAAAGAAGGTCGCTGTTTCAAAGCGCAAGGTAACAAAAAACTGTTTATTTGCTGATATTTCACAAAAATAAATTCCCGACAAACAAACAGCTTTGCACAGGAAAGCTTGCTTGATAAATCCTTAATTCATACTCTTTGAAAATTTGATAATCTCCTACCTGAGCTCCTTTTGCTTTCAGGGAATTTGTTTCTTATCTGCATCGAGTTGTTTTTATAACTCCAAAGTGGGTACATTAAGGGAATTATAATAATTACAGCAAATAGTCCATCTTCTTCTCCTCAACTGAATTGAACAAGCTATTGCGTTATGAGATAGTACGTTTTAACTGCCTATATTAGGCATCTTGTTATCTAATCATATTAATCTACATCTGTGGAACAGATACAATAGGGGCACAAAAAGTCAAAACATGCACGCACTGCTGTAAATTTTACGCGTATGGAATTTACAACTGAAACTTCGCTCAGATAAGGAATATTTGCACATAAATTAAGAAAAAACTAAAGGCATTTCCTCAAACAAAAAGTAATCGTTTAGAATCCTTTTTTTTTTGTTTGTTGTAACACGAAAAGATGATTTGTATTATGTTTTTACAATATAAGTCGCGTTCTTCAGTTCTTCAAAAAATACGAGAATCCAAAACATATGGGCCTTTATAAGACATAATGAGTAATAAATGTGACAAATATGTCTTCAAATCAATAATTTATTTTTTATAACATCAATTCCAATTAAAGACGTCATTGCTATTTTTACTTATTCATTATTACTCTTTCCGTTGTTACTAAAGTCATGTTGAGTTTATGTTGATTTAATTGATTTGTTTTTCCTGCAGTTTAAATAGACTGCAATGCAAGAAAGAAAGAACAATGTAGATTAAATTTTTCTGTACAATATTTGTTACAAATATATTGCTTGATTTTACATGTTTTGCAAAAGGTACCAGTGCAACTGTAAATTAAAAGTAATTCACTAGCAAAAGCATATTAAGTTGGTTATGTTTTTGAATTGCATAGAACAATGTCCAAATATCGATACGCCGTTCGTCTGATGAAGCGTTGTGACCTTCAAACATTTATGCTAATTTGTATAAACATGATTCACATTGTTTCCTAAAAAAAAAAAATAATAATTGTCTAGAAAAATTACTTTTACAAGCTTGTAATAAAAGTTCTGACACTTATCACACAATTAGTATTAGAACAAATTCTTCAAGGTCACAACTTTTTCATGGGAGAATGACATATAAATTCTACGTTTGCCCTTAAAAACTTCGTTATTTATTTGATTATTTAAATTGCTTTTGAATTGTTAAGTGTTAGAATATGCCCACTATTTAGTATAGATCTCACATCCATAATGAAATGAGACCAACTTCATTTTTTTAAATAGCATCTGTAAGTATATCTCGACGTCTTCATTGATACTGACATTATATCTACACATTTTAAAATCTTTTCTTGTTCAAATTAAAGTGGCAGGCAGGCCACAGATTTCTTTTATTAAATCATCATGACTGTGTGATAAAAGTACAAAATCAGAGCAAATATAACTTTGTATTATTTTCCGCATGGATTCCATGATTTAATCAGAAATCTGCAAGCATGTTAACATGTGACCAATCCTATTATTTTTGAAAAAGCTAAAATTAAAGAAAATAGAGCTGATCACTATTTCTTGATAGTCAAAGTGTGTATTAATCGCCAAAATTTATAGCTAAATCAATTATGTGGCGTTGGATTTCAGCGCTTTGCTCAATTTTGCAGTGATAATACATAAAAGACGTCGAAATAATATTATGAATCTATATACTTTTCTTTTTATTGCAGTTTTACGTTTCCATCATAATAATATAATATATTACCATCCAATTTAAACGTAACATTTACGGCATACTAAACCAAAAAAACCATATCTAATACAATCCCTAACGTTAAAAAAACATTTGAGAATTACAATGAAAAACTTCTGTTTTTTCATTAAGAATTGCATATGTGCATTTTTTTCGTACTTTAAAAAAATTGCTAAATTGAAGTATTTAAAAAATTTAACACTTAAAAAGCATTAAGTACACTTCAGTTGACTATGAACATGTCTTTTTGCTTTATCTTACTTCCATCATTTCTTATAAGCAACCTATACTTACACAAAACTTTTCTATACTCGTGGTATATGAAATACTGTTTAATTATCTTAAGAATGTATCTCTTTACGAAATTAACTAAAAGACAATGGTTTAATAATTAAGGCTATTATAATATTATAAAGCAGGCAACATTGTAACCAAATGTATGGAGATATGATAAAAAGGTAACTGACTTTAATATGGCTACAAGTTGTAGATCGTTAAAAAATCAGCTTTTATCCTGTCATTAAATTCCCTTTTGAGCGGTCTAGTCATCATTCATTAACAATACATTGCCTCTTCCCTAGTTATTATTTTTAAGTATTCCCATCCTGCGCAGTATCCCTCACTGATTTATTGAAAAACTTGGAACTAGCTTCAGAGCATCCAATAAAATTAACCACTCGGAATGGTCTCCTGTCCAAAACTACTAAAGGAAAGCCAGCATTCGATTGATGACCGTCGGCTGCAGCGAATTGTTTATTATCTTATTATGACGTTTAAAGTGTGTTAGTTGATCAAGCTTCTTCATTACACATGGTACCTTCTCGTTACGATATTAGTGCAAATTGCGTTATCTTGTGCTAGAAATTGCGGCAGTATGTTCATTTCAAATTATGATTTATGCACTCTCGTGCAGACTACTCTAACGATCATCCTTTCATCGTCCCGAAAATTTTCCGAGAATCATTTATCTTCTGTTTTAATTAACTTCCAGATTTTGTTTCACTAAAAAAATTGACATAAAAGTCAGCGGATACACGATCGTTGCTGTATAGGTACGAGTTTCAATTAGAATTTTCACGACGCGATTCATAAAGGCAGGTAGTTATTGTCTTTAATAAGTCGGTTACAGACCGGCGGGATTTTCCTTATTAAAGATTTAATCGCTTTAATAACAAGTCTGCCTTGAATCTCGAACAATCGCCATTTTTTGAAGAGCTAATTTTGAACCAATCGCATTTTGAGGGCTTCTGAAGATTATATAATTTGAAAGTTTTTACCTTAAGTCAACGACCAAGTTAAGAAAATTCGTCAAATTTATCTGTCGTTACATCTGTTAAGAATAGCATTATAATAGGTGGAATGGCGAGATTTTCTGTAACAAATTCTTGATTTTAAATAATATTACAGAAATCAAGTTTGGGCTGTTCAGCCATACTTAACCCAAAAACTTGTAAATTTGTATCAATAAAATTTTACATATTGTTAATACATAAATAAAGATGCATGTCTTGTTATTTTACATTAATAATAAAATATTTCAGTATAAAAACATGGTGATTACTTTATTAGTTATCTCATAATTTATTAAATAAAAGCTATAACTTATTTGAGATTTTTGCCTTTTTTTGATATCTTGTAGTTCTTCTACGAAGGATTGATCGATGAATTGAACTTGTAATTGTACAAAATTATATGTATACTTAAATATAAATGTAAACTGAAGTGAAATATACTAAAATGTCCAAAAAATAATTTTGATTCTTCGAAAAAATGAAATATAAAATATACGAACAAATTTATGACAGATTGTATTGTGGTTTTTGGAATTAACAAATTCAAAATAAGACTCAATGGAGTTACTCAATAATTTACAACTTTTTTTTTCGAAAAAAGTAGTTTTTTGAGCTCCTAATTATGTACATATCATATATCATCATGAGTTCATTTAATTAATTTAATAATTATATAGCAACATGTACTCTTGTACCCATTGTCAGTTTCACTAAAAAATATAAAAATTACATTAATTTTATTACATTGACTATGTGTTCTGATGTTTAAATTACCAGATATAACAGTGTGAGTAACCATAATTTTTTTTTATTGAAATGCTTAATAATAATAAGAATAAAAATTAACTTGTTTTAAATAAACAACTTATTAAAACTATCCGTGTTGACTAAATATTAAGGGACAATACTGATTAATAATTTTAAAAACTTATTTGGAAACTTCTATATCAAATCCCAAATTTTTTAAAAATGGTACTAGTGAAAAATGTTGCGGTTGTTCGGTCAGTGTGTCAGTCACATTTTTTCAGTCGAGTAATACATGTCAAAGATGTTTTGTGGTCTTCTTTATTTTGTCTTTATCCATCCAACGACATTCATCTGGTTTTTATCAATATAAGCGTATAAATTATTGATGAGATTTCTGGATAGATTTAGGTTGAATGTTTTAGTAATAACAAGCGTGTGGTGAACATATTAGTCAGTGGAACTAAGTCCTTATTAATAATTATAATTTTTATATACGTATATATAAGTATACAACAATTTAAATATTATGCATATTCACAAAAACAAAATTTTCACTTATGCAGCTTTTAATAATCAGAGTATGTTATTCTTGATTTGTGTTCTTTACTGACATCATTTTACGAACAAACTTTTCTATGATTGATGCAAACTAAATGATGAAAATCCCTGACAACTGAAGAATTTACAGTACTTCTACAGAGTAACATTTAACATTGAGTTATTAAAAAGGCTATGTAATTCGAAATTTGCCTTTAGTTATCAAATAATGATCGTACACTTTATTAACCATGTGTAATTTAATGTTTTTTATTACCAGTGAGGATTTGAGCAAAGTTGTCTCCACCAAAGGTTATTGAAAATATTAAAACAAAGAAATCAGCAAAAAGCATATTCACATAAGATTTTGCTATGGTGTGTAATAATATCACTGCAATACACATATTTAGACATTTTGGATAGCGTGTATTTTTGACACACAAGTTAGCATGTTTAACATAATTCCAAAAATAAACTTTTAATAAGTAAGTATATTCAACATCGAGTACTCCAAAACCAAAGAACATATTATAATTACATTTTCTGCCTCAGTACACTAAATTATTTGAAAAAAAAAATTCGTGAATTCAAAATATTGACATAGTCAAATTTTTAAGAAGTGTGACTGTTTGATTTCAAACAAAGGCAAATTAACTTCAATTTCCAATCGCATGTTTCTATTAAAAATATCGTGAAGAGCTTTATGCTTTTTAACAGTTAACTATTCAGTACCAGGAAGCTGTAGTTCCTTCAAAATACGTTTAATTAAAAGACTGAGAGTTGTTTATTTCTTATTTCTTCAGTCTAAATTAATTATCAGCAAAGAGAAGCATTCTAAGATGACAAAGCGGTAAAAAACATTCAATAAAACTGATATTTTATCAAAAACGATTAAGACATGCAAAAAAAATTACTTTTTTCTCATATTCCAAAAGTTATGCCAGGAAGACTTATCAAAACATATTTCCCAATTTCACTTCTGATACTGATTAATCGTTACAATCTTTTAAAACATTACTTTTAAAAGCTTACTCCATGTGCACCAGTTTTTTCGACATAATATCACAGTTAACACCATTTCCTTGGGAAAGTCCTTCCTAAAATCGTTTTGTATAACTGGTATACCATAACACTTAAATTTAATTTATTTTCGGTGAATGTGACAGATAAACTCTTTTTTCCACGAATACTGTTTTTGAAAACCAAGTGCCCGAAATATGTTTTTAAATAGCGTAAGGACTTTGTTCCTTATTAAAAAAAAATTATTTCGATTAATGGGTTACGTTTACCTGATTCAACATAAATATTTTTATAGGAAAGTGTAAACGGATTGACAGTAAAAAATTATGATTGAGAATAAAAAGTTTACCGTACCATGCATACTGAACCAGTGGAGCGGGGAAATTATCGAGATGAAAACGAAAGTTTATTTAACAATTTATCAAACTGGTCCCCTTAACGGCTGAAAATGTTACAATGCTTTTGATGTACTAAGGAAATGGCCATCGTAATCGTTATGCGATGAATTAATATGTACATCACGTGTACCCGAAACTAATCGTCCTCGACATAAAATTTCCATTTTATTTGTCCGTTTGATGGGCAAAATCCATTTAGTAAACGTTTCTGGTGGAAAAGGGACAATTAAATTAGATATATCCTAAACATGATCCATTACAATGATTGTTGGATAAAGCCACATATTTACGAAAACGTAAAAGGTTTCCGAGTTGTTTCATTATTTTTATTCCGACTCAGCAGTCGACACACGTCACGGAATCCAACTCTCAGCTCCACATGTACGATTGAATTGCAGCTTTCGTTTGGAGCCGTGCAATAATTTTGATTTTATCGTCCAACTTTAACTATCAGTTTTCAAATGAGCAGGGGCGGGAACGTATAATGAAATTCCGGTTGTTTAGTACCGTAGGACGGCAGCTGTGGCATATCGCTGGTAAGAAGTTAGATTATATTTAGTGACGAAATAAGGTACTGGCGCTCGGGGAGACAGAGATTATCATTATACAAAGGGGCGGCTGTAGTATCTAAGAAGCTCGCCGTTCTAGCACGACATCTCAAAGGCCGCTACTGCGGATGAAAAGGGGTTCATAAAGGGGCGGCGGCAATAACACAGCGTGTATACACGCCCGTTGTCGGTCGCAAACGATGCCAACAGAATTTAATTGAACGGCTCCGTTTGAGAATCATAACACGTACAAAGTGCGTCTGCACCGTGGGGAACCCCTCACCCCTTCCGTAATCGCACATATCAAGATCGGAACGGACGACATCTATACGGGGGCGTTCTTCCAGCAGTTTTCACTTGGCACAGCCTGCGAATTTGTATGCAAATTTTAAACGCTTTGTTTAAAAGGAAACGGTGTTTAAGGTTTTGGAACGTGGCCCGTTCGCTCACTGCGTCATCATTTACAGAACGACCCTTATCGTGCACACGAGCCGTTTTAAATTATCTCCTTGAATATTAACGGCACGCTCCCAATCAAACCAAGTCAATTTTTGCTGCCGGTTGTTCCTCACGATAACCATCTCCGGGCCATTGCCTCGTGATCTCACCAATAAAAATTCCGGAACGGTTCCGATACGATTCCGGCGCTGTCGAGGACCTCGGAACACGAAGATATCCAGCCTAAAACGCGGTAATTGACCAGACAGGATACATTTGCTAATTTTAAGCCTGAATTCGTTAAATGAATTATTTAATAGTCTGCTCGATGTAAAAAAATACTTGGAAAAACAGCAGGGCCGTTGCATAACCCAAATGGTGAACGTTCCTGGGACATAATACCACTTTGCATAATCACGCACGAATGTCTGCTAACAATAACATTAGAATTGATTAAAACGAGCTCATCTGACTAGCGGAGACGTCCATCTTACATTCTCTGCTTTATCTTCCTTTTCCACCAGTAAATTACCACACTTAGAGACATTTCTACCAGAATTTTGATGTTGTAAGAACAAAGAACCGTCTCAGACTTTGTTACAGTGAAAATTTTAATCTCAGCGTGTGCTACTAATCCTGCAGTAAAAATGGTGGCATTGAATTTAAATTTTTAACAAATAATTCATGTAAGCACAGGACAGTTATATGCGTAACAAATAACATAAACTGGAATATATTAGAGTAGTATTTCAAAAGCTTTTAAACAAATTCTGAAATGCCGATAATTAAAATATGATAACTGGGAATGAATAAAATGACTATGGTTATTGAATTTAGGCATGAAATACCACCTCGTGCTTGGTTCTGTAGCATCCTTATTGTTGTAATAATTTGAAAAATATTTAATCTTAAAAAAAAAACTAACGGTTTTTCGGGTGAAATTAAAGTTTAAAAATATTTGAGTCAAAACGTTTTAGCTTATTTTTGTAAATACTTCCATTGTAGCCCTAATATTTTAATTTCGTTTTTCTTTATTTACAAAGAGGATTATTGACTTGAGTATAAAATAAAATTATCGAATTTTTAATTATGGGACGACTATTTGTCCTAAGAGGGTTTTTTTCACAAATAATAAATAGCGCTCTTGCTTTTTATATATTTATATTTTATATAATTAAGTTTTAGTTTCAATTTAGGAACATTTATGTTTTATAGATTGTTATTAGTTGTACGAAACACGTTTATAATAATATTCACTAATTGATAAGCCTACTTATTTTGTTAATACACAGTTTTTTATCGTAAAGCAGATGCAAAATTATTATTTTTTATTATCTTCGACGTGACTAGGATGACGCCATTTAAAATAATGTGCATTAAAATAGGGTTCTTCTAAATTAGAAGAAACTTGACATAAATAACGATGCCGTGGGTTGGTACACTAATATATACACCTTGAACGTGTATAACATGTCTTGATGTTCCTTTTAAAGTCTTAATTGTTTAGGAGGAATAATTAGTTGATGTAGTTTCCGAATTTCTCACATATTAAAATTCTGGAACACTAAAAAATTCTGTTTTAACAATTTAGGTCAAATTGACTCTTAAATTATTGAAGAAAAAATATTAACTTCAAATGATTCAGTGTTTCAAAATTTTAACATTAAAGTCTCTGAACGAAATGTTTTCTTAAATTTTATAGACAAGGAAACAAAAATTGTCATTTATTATTCTGCATAGATATATGTAAAATAGCGATGGTTTCTCCGCTAGAGTATTATTGCGACAGATATATTGTATTTGTCCTTTTAAAATTTTATTGATATAGTATAAATGTAAATAATCCGATACATTTTTAATATTACACAAAAATGTCACTTTCGTTTCTTGACTCATAAAATATTAAAAAAATATTTCATTCAGGTTCTCTGAATGATTTTTCTTTAGAAAGAAGTATAGTTCATTTTCTTCCCTTAAAGTTCTGTTGATTAATTTTAACTTGACGTGTATAGCTATATGAAGTAATATCTAATAATCATCATTAAAAATGTCAGATGGTAATAAAAAGATAAATTTTGCTGTCCATCGTTGGGTATTCGAATATTATTCGATTCGATTCTTCTTCTTTAAGTGGGGTTAAATCAACTTTTATGAGATAGCATCCAATAAAGAAATGTGTACAACTTTCCGTTTCGTTTACTGATGATTCAATTTTTATCAAAAGCAAACGTTCTAAAACTTTTTCGTTAAGGATAACATCAAGACAATTAATAAATGTTACCTAGAGACTGAAGAATAAATGTGGTGCCGTAACAGATATTTTTAAATATATTTCTTAAATGTTGACACAGGGAACTGATTGAACCTCAGATTATATCACTCTGTAGTTATAAATTTATTTTCTCCATCTCGAATTAATTGCATACAATACAAAAAAAAAAGTTGAAATGTGGTTGAAAATCGATAATTGTCTAATTTTATGTTTACCATATTACAAGTAATAATATGGTGTATCCAGTTAACTCTGGCCTCATAAAATTAGATCATCATATAGAATTTAACGTAATTGAACGATTGGAAGAATAAAGTGGTAGAAATTTCTTTCTTAATTTTCCACCCGTTCATTGAAATGTTTCATTAGGTATTAATTGAAGTGAAGCGCAACAATTAAAACACAAATGAAAAAAACCAAACAATTTACATATAAATGATATATTTTCTGTTTTATTTTCATTCGGACTAGCCCGGAAAACTCCACGACCTACTTTTAAATTTTGGTGACAGTGAGGTCATTCGGACATTGTATTCGATGTGCACGTAACATCGACAGAACAACCGGGCAGTCCGTCATTAGTGTCATGCATGTAATGTTGGTCGTAGCATATTTCATTGCGTGTCGCTATGTAGTAATAACGAATGTCGTTTCAATTAGAACCGGTTAACCGCTGCACACTGATCTATAACCAATTAAACGTTAAATCCATCGTAACAATAAATTTTCCCTTTTTCCAGGCGTGCCATTCTGAGCAACCCCGACTTGTTACCGAAGACGCCATGGAGTCGTCTCTTCGAAAACGACTTTTGGGGGACTCCGTTAAGCGACAGCGGCTCCCACGGCTCCTATCGTCCCCTCTGCGTTCTGACGTTTCGTCTCAATTACTTGCTGGGAGGCTTCCAGCCTTGGGGTTACCATCTGGTCAACGTGCTGCTACACTGTCTGGCTACGGCGCTTTTGGTTAAACTGGCACGTCAAGTTCTTCCGAAATCGAAGTCTTCTGTAGGACCGGCCATAACCGGTTTGATTTTTGCCACACATCCTGTACATACTGAAGCCGTGGCAGGCGTGGTTGGAAGGGCCGATTTGGCCGCGTGCAATTTTTATTTGTTATCGTTCCTGGCTTACGTCACCCATACTAGACATAGAGACTCGGTATGTTGTTATCGATGTTACGCGCTAAGAAATCAGACTAATAAAGAAGACAATATGAAACAGTTGAGAACTCTGAAGTATCAGAAGTTCGTGTACAGTCTCCAGAAGAATGTGACCAGTTGTAATTGGCCGAAGCGGTTGGGGAGGGAAGTTGTCCACAGTGAAGTTTGCAACAAAAGCTCGGTGTTCAGGAGGAATTCCAAGGAAACAAAGGAATCGTGCTGTTGGGCTAGCACCGCCAAACAGTGGATCTATTTAGGGCTGTGTGTAGTTCTGGCGTTAGCGGCTATGCTCAGCAAAGAGACTGGGATCACCGTTTTGGGCATGTGCATGATTTACGACTTCATTTACTGTCCCTTCCTGAAGAAGGCAAGTATTTGCTTTAATATACAACATTGGAAACGATAAATTTTAATCTATGATAAAGCAATTCCGGAGCGACCCACTTTTTTATCTACCTATAGAAGTAAGCAGTGTTGGGAAAGTTTGAAAATCCCAAGTGAATTGATTGGCTTTACGTATCGAACTTGAAGTACTTTACCTTCCAGTTTAGAGTGGTGAAAATGAATTGATTTTCTTCGGTAACTTGCTCCAACTTACTAATCTTTATAATAACTCAGATTTGTGTACCGTCTAGTGAAGGGTTTTCGTGATAATTTCCTCATCGACGGCTTCCTTCCCAGAGTGGTATTAAATTTTTAACCATTTCACTCACGGAACGCCCATTGATCCTCGCTCTTCGATGGAGGACTCGCAATAAACCGACACGGGGACACTCTCCCCGCGGAACGTGTTAATGTGTCACGTTCGACCCTCGCGCGCTATCTCGTCTTGTCGTCCGGTCGTCTGCCTTCCCAAGATTGGAAAAGTTCGCACTAGATATATAGCTCGGCAAAGACGGACCTGCTCAGTGGCGTAACTATGGGCGGCAAGGCTTGCAGTCGCAAGAGGCCCCAATCTTCTTATAGCAGCCGAGGCAACCCCGTTCCTTTCATTTGTCTCTAGGGTCCTTCTCTGTTAAACCGATAAACGGATAGGAAAAAATCAATGTTTCTGATACCAACTAAATTGGGTAGACCGTTTCACATTTCAGTTGTTTAATGTCTACCCATAAAGTGGCACTTTTGAGATCCTTTTAATTTTTAATTATCCTTTTATTTATTATTTCTCCCGACGGGTCACGAAATTTTATTTTTTTTTTAATCTAACGATCTAATCTAGATCACACATATATTTGATACGATCGATGTGTCTGTTGCCATTTTTGACATCACGTAATCTTAAAACTAGTTAACGGATTAAATCAAAATTTGGTACACACACGTTTTGTTGGTATCAAGAATAACCGATTTTGATCCTTTTCCCAAAATAAAATTTCTGTTTCCCTCACAGTTGGTTCAAACGGTTCGATTGCAAATATGATAAATTTTAGGTTTCAACAGCCCTCTTGTCTCTTTGGCAATTTCTTTGTTCGTGTTTCTTTGCATTGAAAAATTTTGAACCTTTTTTACTCTTCATATAAACGATCAGAATAGTTTCTTTACTATAGATATTTTAACAGACCATATTGACATTTCGAATACTTTACTACTATAACGTAGTTACAATATCTACTAACAATTTCGTTTATTCCTATTTAAGGACCTTTTGACTGCTTCTTTCTTATATGATACACAAATAATTACATTTTTGGTGACAAAACAGCACATATCTTAAAATCAATGTTTAGTTCGATTTATGATTAAAAGTGTTGTAACCTTTTTACAATGGCAATTTTACATAATTACTAATCATTCTTGTCGATAAATTTATTGAATCTTTTGCATTTCATCGTCCCAATATTATATTAATATCCTAATGTGGAGTGCTGCAAGGTTACAAGCCATGTAATAATGAACCAAAATGTTATCATTTTGACTTTTTGTATGTAATAGACAATATGTAATTCTCGGTCTAAGTTAACACAACAGAACCGAGGAGCCAATTTAATGTATATGACAAACTTTAATTACGGAAAGATATCTCTGTATAAATGTAATGACTGTTTCTTCAGCTTTAGTTATAATGTTTGCTTTTTTTCGTAAAACAATGAAACGACGAAATTTATATTTGAGGAACAGATTTCAGATTCTTACTATCTAATTTTTTATAGATTATACGCCGAAAGCAATGAAGATGAAAACTGCTAATTTAGAGTGTGGTTTCATTTTGCACTTTTGAACTTTTGGAGTATTAATAATGCCCGTTTTTTATTGTCTTAAAAAGTATGTAACGTTTCAGAACGAAATTCGGAATGGGTATTGTAATTTAATTAGTTCTTATAACCTAGAAAGGAAGAAAAAAAAAGGTTTTGAAATTAATTTTTTGAACATGTATTGGTTTTGAATCCATAGTCTCTTGAAAAAATGAAAGTACACAACATCACGAACTTTCAGTGCACATCCATATTGTCCAGAACGAAACTGGCCGTTTACCTTCTATGGAGGGTAAAATAACCCTAATACGGTAACCCCTGGCGACGAAAGACAAATATTGCACACGTGTATTATGGGGGACTATATATTTATAAGGGCACAGGGAGCTTGCATGATACTTCAGCAGAATCACTTGTTAGTCTTCTGACGTTACGAGGGCTGTTCTGCAAATTCTTAATTATAAGAAAACTACGGAATTTTTAAAGAAAATAATTTTATTGTTTTTTAAAGTATTTCCCCTTAGCCATAATACACTTCTTCATTCTTTGAAACCACTTCTCGGAACAAGCTAAAAACTCTTTTTTTTGAAAGGTCGTCAAAAATTCACTGAAATTCAGCAACCGCCGCATTGACGTCAAGAAATCTCTAATCACGCAAAA
>QDEB01084772.1:0-11620 GCA_004193795.1 Asbolus verrucosus
AACGAGTTCAAATATCGATATGCGATTACATCAGTAACAACGAAATTATACAAAGAATGATTAACCGAATTGAATTTTTAAACGATTTGCTGTCGATATCGAAATTATGATTACATTAACAGACTTATTGTTTTTCATGAAATATATTCTCCTGTTGCCGAACCAACGGAATCTGCTTTTATAAGCAACATAAAAATAACAAACCGGTGTGTGCTAATAAGGGTAGACGAACCGCTGTTTACCCAAAATTTTATAAATCCATTGCGGATTTATTATCATCGGGCATACAGAATACATAAAATCGTTAAAAACCAATGACGTTTCGAAAGCTACACTCAATATTTTAAACAACATAACAGTAACCGCAAAATTGAACTTCTTGTTTATCCAAACAAATGCTGTCAAATTGTGATAGTAACTTGTCAAACTTCTAGGAATTTTATAATGTTAACTTTGATGACGCTCAGCATTAAAAGGCTATTATGATTATGATAATTCAACACTCTCCAATTCTAAATTGCTTTTAACTCATTTCTAAAGACCAAGACTTCGTCGAATCGTCGATCAAAAAATCATTTCATTACAATGGTTTTAATCCCCGGCTAAATGCGAGCGATAAAAATATGTACGTCGATTATTATTAAAATTATTATAAAAACAACAGAACTGAGTATTGTATGATCTTTATAAATTGCAATTTCGTGACTGAAAATAATGGCAAGTATAACTACTACTAAATACTCCTTTATAAACATATAAAAAGAATGAACTGCATATGTTCCGACATCATAAAAAATTCATTGTTTACACATAGGCTATAACTGTCATACGTCATTCAATTTATCTTGATGATCTTACAACTTGAATAATATTCTCATTTCGTCCAAAACTCACCAACTACTTTGAAGATTGTATTACAATTTTTTTGGTGTATACTTAGCAAGAACAAAAAAAGTTCAATGTCAATCAAACAATCTAAAAATAGCATTCTTTTTCCCTCTTGATTTCCGAACGGGCGAAAAATTAATAACGTGGGTTTGTTAAGAAAAATTTGAAGAAATAACTCGTAAATTTTTAATACAAACAGCTCGCATATATAGTCGCGTTCAATGAGGTTGAAATTTATTTCGTAAACAAAGGGAGCGGTGGTGGATAGCGAAGAAAATGAAAAATACTTTTCCTTTCGCAAAAAAAAAAACGTCCATGCACAATCCCAGAAATAATTCACTGTTGTTCAGACTGTCCGACAGAAATGTTCCTATGACGGTTGTTATTAATTTCAATAACATAAAATTTAATTAAAGTTTCCGAAGCTATTATTATGAAACACACAATGGAGGGTATAAATTTATAAAATCTAGTGCTAGTAATAAATCTTGGAAAGCCAGCAGACCTATATTTCAAGCTTAAAGGAGGGACCCAACTAATCAATTTATTTGTAACTTACACATATTCGCCAGTTTTTTTCATTAAATTCGACCCCTTACGATCTATAATGAATCCAAAAAAACAGATAACATTTATTTATAAGTTGTCTATCACTAATTACCTCCTTTCCTGGTTTAGTTAATAATGTTTTCGTTAAAAATAAACCAATGATAAGGTTGGTATGTGTAAAATGTGCAATTGCGGAGTTTGGAAACGAACAAACGTACCATAAACTGACACTTACTGTTATAATATTAAGAACGGACGATGAAAGCTCTTCAGGTAACCTTACTGTATGTGTGCAAAAGCGTAAAAGAGGGGGCTAAAATGGCAAAAACTGCAAGACGACGGAAATTGAAGACCAACGTAGCCGACGTAATCTCAAACGTCAAGAAAACATAAAAATTGATGGTCCTCAATTTTTATCGAGTACAATACTTCTGTGGTCGGCCGTCATGAAAGAAGTAAAATTTAATATCTGACAGTTTTTCACGTCCATTTTTTACCACTTGGGTCTGAAACTATAAAAAATAAAGATACCACATCTCGAGCATGGAATATTTTATGGTTGCAAAAAAGTGACCATATATTTTGTCGTTTCCAGTTACATTGGCAAGTTTCCGTAGTCCATTTCTGGGGTTTTAACAGCCCCATAATAAAAACATAACTACTATATCTGTAAAAGGACTAAGAAGCTATTATTTCGATTAATTTCAAATCGATGTGTTCATAAACGTTCACGTATTTCGCAGGTGTGCAATAACAATAATTACAAAGGTTTCGAATGTTACAGCGTTATGGCGTTATAATAGAACTAAACAAAAATACTGAAGGCCTTTTCATATTATAATAAATTTGGTACAAAATGTGATAAACCCAAGTTCTTGCATTTAATAAAGTTTAGAAACATATTCAAGTGGAGACTGACCTAGAAGATCAAATCGTAAAGATTAAGCAAATATTAAGAATTGATAAACAGGCCCTAATCCCCACAGTAAAATTCAAATGAGGGTTGGGTGTCTTATTGCAGCAGCTATCTAAAACTGAGTTGAAGCATCTCCACAGACATAGCAACCTCATCAGAATTTTATCATTTGTGAAAGCGCCCACTCTTTGCTTAAGGTTTATAGTTTTAACTTTTAAGTCAATCTCCATTATGCATTTTGCCGGATAAAGTATAACAGATGTGTTATAAAATTTATTACCGTGCACAAAGGCTTTAAGTTGAAGTTACAACATGCCCTGCAATTTCCTACACTGTTATGTTATTAACAGTAAAGAAAACGAAAACAAAATAGAACAAGCAGCAGCAATTAAAACGAAATGAATTTGAGAAAACGTAAAATATAAATCTATGTTTAAATGTGGCCATGTCATCGTTAATTATAATTTCTGATTTACGAATTTGCATATGGAAAAACAGCAACATGTTTTCATTACTACAAAATTTATCATATCGTTACTGACTAAAGTTTTATTTTTATCTACTTTTCATCTTCACAAAAAAAGTACAATGATGGATGACTAAACCCATTGATAAGTTTGAAGCTTCATTAATAAACACGCAATTTTTTTTCAATCATGTGATAACAATCATATTCATCATTTTGGAATGTCGTACCATTACACGTAATATTTGTGTGTTGTTAAAATTTTAGTAAAACACTTCTGCACCCAAAAATAACGCTTAACACTGAACAAGTCAAATTTGAAACGGCATACTTTTTTTTTCATTTGAAAATATTTCCAAATTCAATTGCACATGCACTTTTACAGAATATATAAAATTAGAACACAATTTACGATGTAACTTAAGCTTTAAATGTTGACGAAGTTTTGATTGTAGCACCTCTGAGATCGCGAGTTTGCAAAATTAAATTGCCCAAATTCCCCTTACCCCTACTGAAGGAATCGATGCAGATTCTTTATCTGTAAAGCGCAACAACAAATCAAATTTTCAAAATTCAACTTTGTTTACATTGCAAATTTGATGAATTGAGACTATTAGAAGCACTAGAACTGCAACAAAAAATTAATGTAGTAATTACGTTTTAGATCGTAAATTTTGCTACTTAAATAATTTTAGAAAATTATTATCGAAAGTAATCAATTATCACTGTTATCAAATCAAACAGATTGCAAAATGAAATTTCAGTGCTAATATTTAATTTTATGTTTATTTTTAAAGTTATAATTGATATTTATGCTGGACTCAGCCATACCGACTACTACATGGTACTGTGGGCCGTTTGCATGCTTCTAATTAATACTGATTCCATTTCCTTAGAAATGGAAATTTCAACGAATAGGGAGTGGTTTAATCAAAGGTTACTGAAACGGCCATTAATGTTAAAAAATAAAAAAAAAAATATTCCCCAATTTCTCAGATTTACTTATTCTGTGTATCCAATATTAAGTTTCACCAAATTGGTGTACAATGCGAGAAGGGTCAAACTGAAGTAAGAGCGACCGAACTTTATTTAACAACGATTAAGTAAGAATATATTGGTTGTTAAATGATATACGACCACACGCGTCTGAAATATGCATTATTATACTGAAATTTTTATAATTACATGGTAACTCCACCCTCAGTAACAAAAGACTGAAAACATCCAATCAAAGAAGCTGAAGAGTAATTTACATTTCAAATTCGTGAGCAAAAATTTGCAATTGCACAATTTCCCACAGTAAAAGGCTAAGTACCCACACTGATTACATTGATTAGAGGTATTATGATGCAATAATTACTTTTTCGTTTTTAAAATCATAAAGAGTGTACCTCTCTTAACTGATAACTGTCTGTCGACGTCGAATTTAGCGGCTAATTGTATCAATTTTACCGCAATTGGCTAACGTGGGCGGAGTGTAGATGAACCAAGAGCTACCGTAGTATAGCTGTTCTGAATTTTCTGCACGAAATTCCGCGGTCTCCTCTGATAATTTTAGATCGACTAACCGCATATAATAGTTTTTGGTTAACACGAACAGCCAACCGTCGACAAAACAATATTTTTAGATTCATCACGTTATCGGAGTTGAAAAAAAACTTCTCCCACCGGAGCTTGAGTGAAAAAAATTCAGTATCTTTAGGCGCAACGTTCTTTCCCTGCATGACTGCCAAGAACCTCACTGACATGAAAAACACGACATAAAAGTTATTTCAACACGTGTATATCAACAATTTCCATGCTTTGTTTGCTTTGTTTTTATTAAAAGAGTTTCAACCTTAAAATGTAAATTCAATAAATGAAGATAAAACTTCTTTCTTTTTAAATATGATTTAGGTCCTAAGAAAATATTTGCATTTTTTATGCATTCCCCATTCATTTTTTGGGCAGTTTGTTTTCTTTATGGCTCCATAAATAAGACGCAGCAGTGAATGGATTATTCGTAGTTTATGCGAAGACGAAAACATCGGTTTTCTTTGTTATTCCATGTTACAATGAATTATACTCCGTTGAAATTTTTCCAAAGAGTAATCTTATTTCTTTTACCGACTCGAACTTTTGTCGGTTTGGGGGTGGCCCTCCAACTTACCAGTCCCTCCGGATAGACCGTAAAATCTCGACCATTTCGTCCTCGTCACTTTTATTATGAACAAGGGGCTCCGGATGAGCTCCACTGTCCTCGTCGGCGGCCTCTTTGATCTCGACTTGGCCCCCACTTTCACTTTCGCCACCAACTTCATTCACATTTGTCCGTGAACCACCGTTATTAACATAACTAAACTCACTTTTAATATCAGTTCGCAAGTTATTGTTTACGTTCGTGTTATTATTAACAAAACTAGTGTCCATTTTAACTATACCGTCCGACAAATTCGCATTGATCGCCTTATTGTTCGGTTCGACTATTGAGAAGTCCAGCGTTCGCCAGAAATCGTCACTGTCGGTGGCAATGCGATCCAAAATGACTCTGCCCCCTCGGCCGATGCGCCTCCTGGCGAAGCCGATGCAGCGCCTCGGGTTCGAAAGGGACGTCAAAGTGAACCGGAAACGCTTGTCCGCCAAACCGTTCTCCTCTTTGGAACACCACGACCAGTTGCCCTCTTTCGGTAACGGCTGAAAAAACACAAAACAGATCAGTCAAATCGAAGCTGAAATAGACAGCTTATGTGACAGCGAACGGCGGGATAATAAGAAAAACCCAGAAGACAAACCGCTGGATTTCTCCATCGATTTCACAACACAAGAGGAGATGTTTACAACGGGAAAGGAAAAAGAATGTAGCAGGCGAACAAGATAATAAAAACAAGAAACGCCAAACATTCGATATGGGCAAAAATAACTTTAAATTATGAAATTTCGAAATGTCAAAAGAATAAAGTTTCCCAGAATGACCGCTTTTTTGATTTTTTTTGTCAAATGATCGAGTTCTTAACAGTTTTTAAATCGTAAAAGAATCACGTTGATTCCGTCTATAAACAAAGTTTTTTCTTATTTTTTGGTTAATGTGAGAAGTCTTTTGATAGTTGATCTTGTGAATCTGAAACCGGGGAGATACAATGTAGTGGTTTATTTACAAATCATAAGAAATATCACAGCCGAGGTTTTAAAAGACCTTTTCTCTTGATTACTTTGCATGTTTAGCATTCACGAACTTCACCGTAAATTGCTAACTTAACTCGCAAAGTAGTATAACTTTTGAGTTAAGCGGGTTATTAAACTGAAAAATTAATTTCAAAAGGAGTTCAACTCACCTTAGAATCAGAATTGTAACTTACTTTACTTAATTATTATTATTTTTTCTAATGTGTACTTCATTTCAATACAACAAAAACAATTTACCATCTAAAACTGAAATGTATCTACGAGTTCGTATAATTTATACAGACAACTTAACTCACAAAGCAAAATTCACTTATAGGTTAAAATGAGATATATGCACATATATTACAATAAAAGATGACTAGTTATGTGGGTCAGAATAATTTTAAAATTTTTATAAATTACCAGGGGTTACAAATTGAAACAATATAAGTTTATCGCTTTTTTTTTGGTTTGGAAAAATATTTTTAAGTTACTGAACATTCACTAAAAATGACAACAAAAAATCTAAATATACTCCGTAACAATCCACAAACACATTATTGTATTTTATAACCATGTGCAACCTCACAAATTTATAATGACTTGAAAAAAAGACCGAAAATGCATTTTTACAGTGAAAATTTTGTAACTGCATCTTAACTCCGCCCACAATGCCAAAAGACTATTTGAAAATATCAAAACACTAATACAATAACATTAGGTTTCCATTTATTTGAAGAATTAAAATTTTTCATTTTTAAAACTGTATTTCTGTTAATTTAACCGTCAAATTTTTTGTCTGTCAATGTCAGATTTAATAGCCCACTGCATATCGGACAACTTCTCTGCAACTGGTTTAAAATGTGGGCCGAGTTAGGATGTACTAACAGCAACCACAATATAGATATGATAATTTTAATGACCACCACCAAACAAAAATATAATTTGATTAATTATAGAAAGTTTGGTATTCCATAAGACATCACATAAAAAACCTCATTCAACTATGTATAAATAACCTCCAATCAGTGACAGAAATATAATAATTTTTACAACTTTATAGCGGACAAGAGGGCGGTCCAAATATTTGGAAAAAATTGCTAGAAAGTAGACTCGTTCCCAACAATTTAATACCCCAAAAATAAAACAAATTTATGAAATCAAATTAAATGAGTTCGTTCATCTGACAAATCTTTCATTACATTCTTTGTGCCAAAAATCATTAATATAAGCTTTTTTAAAAAATTCAGATGCGTTGCAGAATTTTGTGATGTTTTTGTCAACTCTTTCATAAACTAAACTGGCATTGTTGCATAAATTTAACTTTCTTTGACAACGAAGTCACACATTCTTCTATTTAACGTACTGATATCAGATATAGTTTTGAATTCAAATGTAATGGTGGTTTTCCAATTTGGAAAAATAACACCCCACTTACAGCGTTCGATTTCATCACTCTGCAATTTGTCCGTAAATTTGAACATGTAAAGCAATAAACCTTTTAAAAACCTCGGCTATGATATTCTAAATATAGACAAGTTGTAAACCCGAGACGGTTTTAAATTGTATCGCATTCACTAAACTTTGTAACCAAAAAAATTTGATTTTTAGATCCCTTAAAGGTTTCGTTCCTTTGGACTCAATTTAAAAACGGCATTTGATTGGTCATCTGTATTCGATAACCCTTTTCAAAACTGCTTAATGGTCGGACATTCAAAAAATATCTGTTTTAGTAGCAACCTACTGAACTGATTTTGAAAAATTTCATGTTGGAATGTGCCACTAAAAAACTTTTTTACAATTATCGAACATGTAAATATTCAAACTAAAATAAGGAATTTATTTTGAGAGTGGTACACATCATCCAAGAAATAAATCTGTGCAAAATAATAAAAAATGATAATAATGATAAAAAATAAAATTTTATTCCAGCTCTTTCATGTCGCAAAATGTAATTAGATGAAACGAAAATTCTCAGAATTGCATCCAAATTCAGCAATATCGTTATGTACATAGCTGAGGTCATTTCCGGCGAAACTACAAGTTAAATGTTGAAAATTATGTTGAATAAGTGTGTTGTTTCAATTTTTTGCTTAAATAATTATCGTACACGATACTGGGTATCAGTATTTATAGTCATGAGACAATAACAAACGAAATGATGAATGAACAACGAAACGCACCAAACAGTATGACGATAAAATGAACAAAAGTAAAACGAAACAGTAACAAGACGGTAAAATGACAAAAAATAAATACGAGTTGATACAAATGTACAAATATAAGAAATCAACAAGTACGATCTAAAAGAATCTTTGTATCAAGTCTCAAAAAATGATTGAGATAATGAAATATATAATAATTAATCTGTGTTGAATATCTAAAACAGAGGATGAGGGGGAAAATAAAAGAAATCAAGTAAATACAGGTGTCCCACCGCGATTCCAAATTTGTAAATTAAAAATTAAGTCTGAAGAACCGATTATTAATTTATGAAAGTAAAGAAAAAGATTGGAGTCACTAATAAATAAATAAATTTTATTGAAATTGCTTCATAAACAAAAAAGTTACAGGGGGTGGAACACCTGTCCGGAATGGAAAAATGATAGGGACTGATGTTTCGTTTATGAACGAGACTCACCATGTGGTAAGAACACAGCTTGTTACGACGGAAAGCGAACTGTCCCTCATCCTCGACCTCCTCGGGCTCTGGTGAGAGCTGAGGCATGGGCTCCTCGTCCGAGGACAGAGTGCCCAAACCGTCCAGGCCGGCCGTCCCGATCCCGCCACTCCGAGTGTGCCCCAGCGGTTTGTGTTTCCTCTTTTTGTACTGTCTTTTCTCTTTCCTCGGTATGACCTCATCTTTAAGGATGGCCTTGTTCGACCAGGTCTGGTTCGGGTAGTGATTGTGAAATATCGGGGTGAAAGCCGGCCTCGTGGTCTTGATGGCCGAAGCCTCCGCGTAGATAGCACCGCTGAAGTCCCTGGCGTGGTACCGCTTCTCGAAGATCTCCACCGTCAGGTGGACGTGCTCCCTCTTCATCTTCTCCCGCTTCTTCACCAGCTCCAGCAGCGTGACCGCCCTGTGCAGATCCCTCCTGAGCTTCAGCATCTTCTCGTAGGACGTCTCGTCGTTCTTCCGGTTCTTGCGAGTCTGCATCTTTTCGGTTCGCCGCCGGAAGGCCAGGTATGGGTTGTTGGCGGCCGCTCCGGCCCTCTGTTCGGTCTTGACGGTGAGAATCAGAGGATGTTGGGTTTTTAGTCGCTTGTTCAGCCAATAATCGAATACTGCGATTATGAGATCGTCATCCTCCTTGAGCAGGGCCTTGGCCTCGTTGATGTTCACGACGGTTTGGCCGCTGCTCTTTTCCAAACGGTCCATCATCTCCTCGAACTTCAGGGGACTCAACTCCAACCGTTGCGCCTGCGATTGCAACCAACGTTCGTCTTCGGAATCCATGTCGTAGTCGGGGATGTCTTGTTCCATCGTGAAAGCTGCAACATGGGCATTTTACAAACTCTTAACGACCAATTCGGGCACTCAACTTCCTCGAAGAAACAAAATATACATAGCAATAAATCAAAGTTGAAAGTAAATTTAAAACCTACAACAGGAGAAATAAAAAAAAAGCGATTCCAATTAACTACAGACTATGGCTTTAAGATAATGTTTCATCATAAAAATAAATTTTAATTTCTTAGGAAACTCTGACGTTTGCTCGCTGCTGCTTTAACTGTAGTCTCAAAAAATATTAACAAGTATAATGAAGCTGACAACTTAATTGTAATTTAAGAACTTCTTATGCACTGAACACGATACCTACAACTTATTAATTTAATAGTAGAAGGTGCGTAACTGTGTAGAAAAGTTACAAGAGTGTCTCTTCCACTTTCGATTGTCCCACATCTATAACTGGAATTTTTAATTTTAGAAAAAATAATATACAAAACCTTCAACTTGTTCATTCTCACAATTTTAATAAAATATATAAAAGCACTCTAATAACAACAAGTAAATATTATATTAATGGTGTTTCATAAATGGAAAATTGGTAAACATTTATTTCTATTAATTGAATTCAAAATGAAATTTATACGTGCTGCAACACACAATATGATCCACACATCAACAATTTTTTTAAATTATTAATTCCATATTTCCTACATACAAAATACATTTCGCTTATTCTAGTCCCCAGAGTTAGTATATTTGCAATAAAATATTTAAAAAAGTATTGGTAAAATTAAAAAAAGCAAATGATGATTTGCCTTTTAATCGATTTGCCACAATTTAGTAACATTTGGCAAGGAAAATCTCCACATACAGAGTGATCATAAAATAATGAGGAGATACTAGATTCAATGTTCAGTTTCCAAGTGACTGCTGTGTCTAATTTAAGACAATGAAGTAAAAATAATGTTTGTTATTTCTAAATCGATCCTTTCATCTTCTAAACATTCAAAAAAAAATCAAATGTTTAAAATTATCTTTATTAAATTCGGCTCTCCGAAATTATTTCCTATTCTTTCTTCTATTTTGGCGAGAAAAGTACTTTGCCTTAATAAAACCGCCCAAGAAAAAATCGAACAGCGCAACATCTGATCAATCCAAAGCGCCAATATAATAGCTACTTGTCACGTAATTACAAAGAATTTTAACTGTCACTTTAAGTTTGTCTTCAAGTGAAAAATATCTTTTTTCTTGTGAAAGTAAAATGACCAAATTGCTTTATTCAGTCATTTCAATTTCAAAATGTTTTTTTAAACTTATTCCTTAAACCAGAAATGTTCCAAGAGTGAATTACAGTACGTCTTACTCCTAAACAAAAAGAGATTACCTAATAACTTAACACTGATACATGACAAACATTTTTGTTTACAAAATTTCGAATATGTAAAAATTTACCTCTTAACATTTAAACTTTAAAGTAACCTCCACCTGTCAAAAGGACTCGAAAGACGTCTCTCGACAAAATAAGTTAAATTTCCTGGCAGTGTTTTAGAAAAAATGCATTTAGATGTCCAAATAATTCATTCTGTATACTTGTTGCTAGGTAAGATACTACTATTAAAATCAAGCCAATATGAAATATCACAATGAAAACAAACAACAGTTTTATAAATGCATTACTTTGTACCAATTATAATTTAAAATAAAAAATAAAAAAAAAACTTGACTTCAGAATTCTCGGAATCAGAAAACAATAAAATCCTTCGAAGTTTTTTGAACAATTGTTTCGCAGCCACAACCAGTTACGATGTTCTTGTTAAAGTCCTCAATTATGATTTGAGCTCATGAACAGAAAATTTTTATCTGCTCTCTGATCCTTAAATATTTATATATGCTCCGAAAAAGTATTAGTCATCCTCAGACTCAGACAATCAAATAGATTAAGAATAATAATAAACATAAATAAGTTATCTCCTACAGCTTTAAACTTTAATAACTTAAAATTCAGTTAATTATATGATTATTCACATTGCTTGGTTAGGCATAGGTTATCAAGCCCTTGGAACTAGAACCGCAATTACTTATAATTAGCAATTTAAACTTCAAACAAATTTTATAAAATTAATTATTCTAGTTGATTATGTTGTACGATGGTTTTATTTGTCAATTTAATAAAGACAGCAACACAAATTTCACAGAAAAACATAAA
>QDEB01084858.1:0-25279 GCA_004193795.1 Asbolus verrucosus
CATCTGGCACTGCGTTGTTGCTATAGTTTCAAATTTGAAAAACTGTACCATCATGTTGTAATTTTCTGATATAATTTTGTAAAAAATAGGCGATTTCGAAGAATTTTTGACACCATCTGAAATCATGGAAGCAGCAAAGGAAACAACATTGAGTTTGTTTCCTCATTTCCTGATTTATTGTGTAAGTATCATTGTGATTTCACTCTTAGTTTACGTTTGATACGAGTGTTTGACGTTTTGTGATCTAATACCAATCACACAACGCAATTCCCTCCAATTTCTCTGGCAAAATAAAAAAGCACCGCAGTACAGGAAATCGTTTTCCATGCGTCGAGAACAATCATAAAATATCTATTTTGAAGTTATGAGTACAAAAACTTTATTAAAAAAATTGTCTTCTTACAGTTTTGAAACTGAATAATTATTCAATTATTTTTATTATACAATTATCCCGATATAGTTATAACAGGCAAAATCGAAGATATTCAGGGAAGCGTGAGATATACTAGTCAGAGACTTCAACTGAGTATTCCAGAAATTCGTCACATTATAGTTTTACATTTTTTCTCTTGGTTTTTCAAATTGGCATATATTAGCTGGTAACGGAATAACTTTGTTATTTTTTTTAAATATAAACAGGTCGCAATGCCTTGAAATTCAACACAGTCTCATGAGCTGAAGGCGAATTTTAAATTTTTAATGCATTGACATTTTAACTTTTTTAATATATCCTAAAACAGGGCAAAATCGCATATAATCCTAATTCATTAATAAATACGGTTTTTACATCAATTTCACAGACAGGGTGTTTTACCCCGTGTGAAAAATCTACCAATTTTCTTTTAAATTTGTTATCTACATGAGTTTTTATAGTACGTCTTTTATCTTAAAAATGTCACTTTTTAAATACACCTTCTAAAGAGGACAGAATCCTTAAAAAAGTGTTGTGTGCTAAACAGGCCCATTTAGTAAAAACTTAAAAACAAACTGAAATGCCTTGAGATATTTGCTTTTTAAAACTAGTTTGAAAAGAAGGTTAAAATACCTTAAAAAGTGTTGTGTGCTGAACAGACCCATAGAGTACAAACTTAAAAAACAGTTCAAAATGCCTTGAAATTTTATTATTTTTTTTTAAAATTTACTTTAAAAATGGTAAAAAACCATGAAATGAGTTATGTGCTGAATAGACTCATATAGTAGTTATATAATTTATTAAAATACACTTTGTATAAAGTTACGAGATACGAAAATTTAAAAAATTAAAAATCATAAAGAGATCAAGAACCAGTTTGGATCCAAGTTGACGAAGAATCCACGCTTCTGATAGGTACATCGGTGGAATAACTAACTAAAAATAACTGATGTCCCTGATACCTTAAAACAAACAAAAAAAAAACAACAATCAAGGAAAGCCTCACCGAAATTACAGATAATAAAAAATTAACTAATCATAACATACAAAGTGCCTCCATCTCTAACAGTTTCCAGCTGATCCTGATCATAACCTAAAATTTGACCTGACTCCGGATTTTCCGTGTCGTGGACATTCAATTCGTACACGTCTTCAGACAGATTACTCGCCGTCTCCGATTTGATTACTTTATCGGTCGATTGGGGTGGTGTGGTGTACCTTAAAGGTTTCCCTGATGAGGACCGTTTTGAATGCGTCTTTTGATGCCGCTTCATGTCTGATCTAACCCTGAACGGCTTCCCGCAAATCCCACATTCATGAGGTTTCTCACCTACAAGCAAAAACGTATTAATTCAATTCCAATTTTTAAAAACTACCAACCTGTGTGAATTCTTCGATGATTTTGCAAGTATGAAGACGCCCTGAAGGTTTTACCACAAAATTCGCACTTATAATTTTTCTCCCCTGTATGGATCCGTCGATGGACAATTAAAGAATACTTCCTAGCAAAATCTTTCCCGCAATATTCACACTGAAACTGCTTTTCGTTTGAATGGATTGAGGTCATGTGGTACTTTAAGTCGCCCCATTGCCGAAAATTCTTGCCACACTCTTCACAGTGATATGGTTTGTCTCCTATACAACAAAAATTGTAGATGAATGGCAACATAATGGGAGAAAATCACCTGAATGGAGCCTTAGGTGGACTTTAAGAGCGCTGGAAGCGAAAAAACTTTTCCCGCACTGATCACATTGATGAGGTCGAATTCCGGTATGGCTGCGCATGTGGTAAACCAGTGAGTTGCGATGGGTGAACACTCTATCACATTCTCTACAATGCATGGTACCTTTCTTTTTGTTTTTTCGTTTAACGAGAGATGGCGCTGTGGGTTCTGTGTTGCCTGTATCTGCTCTGCAACTCACTAGATGTTGCAATAAAATCGCCCTTAACGGAAATGGTTGCTTGCAAAGATGGCAAACATGCTCTTCTGCTTCCAGTTCTTTTAAGTCTTCTTCAGTCTGATGTAACTCATCTTCTCTATACCTGAAATAGCAAAGTTACAGCAATAGGTTAGAATACCACGCCAGATGGTTACCAAGCTTTGGTATCGTTATCCGAATTGGCATCGTTAGGATCCACCACCACGTTGATTCCTTCCATCAAATCTTCAGTTTCGCTAAATTCATTCATTTCTTCTTTGTGGTGGACATCTTTCATATGTGCTTCGAACGCTTTCTGCCGCCGGAATGTTTTATTGCATTGTATACAAGTTAAGTTCAAGAGAGTCGAAAAAATGTTGTCTTTTTCAGTGTCTGTTTCTGGTTTATCCACCTAAAGTTTTATCGTTAGTATGGAGCTGGTGAGAATATTGAGATTACCTGTTGAGTTTGCGCCGTTTGATTGGGTTCATAATGCGACTTCAAATGTTCGAAAAATCTGAGCTGATCTTGAAAAGAGGCATTGCAAAGTTGACAGGAGAAGGCCGTAGAGTGAACAGGAGTGATGGTGGTTTGGCAGAGAATTTCATGTTGAGCAAAATCATCGTTTGAGTTGAAAGTCTGTTCGCACAAATTGCACTGGATTTTAATGGGGTTTTGTTTTTTGAGTTTGCGGGAAATTCGTTTTTTGTGAGGAAGACTTTTTCGGGATGTCCGGTGTTCGAGTCGCTCACCGTCTGAGCCGCGTTTCTCATCTTCGGACTTTTCGGCGTTACTTCCGTTGAAACTATGACCAACACTGACATAACGGTTGTTGATAATCTTCGGGAGAGCTTGCTTCTCCACGTAAATATTGTCAGAACCTACGATTTGTAAATAACCGTTGTTGATCGTCGCTTCTTTGTCGGTCAAAATGAGCTGCTGTTCTTCCAAGATCTTATTATCTACAACCAGTCGAAATTAGAGCCAATTTGCTTTAACCAAATCTTACTACCTAAACTGGAATTCTGCACCAGCGATGGCAGGCCAGCTTCGTGGAGCTGTTGTTGCTTCTGATGCTGGCTTAACTGTACCGCGACCAAAGCCGCTGCTAAATTCCTATCTTCTTCGGTCAAATCGTGTGACAGAAGAGCTTCTGAAGGATAACTAACCGGAATGAAATCCGTCCCAGCTAAATCTACAACTAGCCCATTATGATGCTGCAACAATTCCGTCCCCAACAGCTGGGAATTTTCCGGAATTCTTTGAATCATATATTGAGGAGTGGGTACATCGTTGATCACCACGTTTTCCAACAATTCAGAACCTGTTTCTGCATTTTCCATCGTTTCGAATTTGAAGTTACCGCCCAACGGAAATTACGATTGATGGCGTTGACACGACGTTTCAAGGTCGTTGATTTTCTGCTTTTACACGAAAGGAAATTCACTTAAGTTATACATGGGGTTGATACTGCGCCTTTGCTTTTTATCCCAATTGCGCCACTGATGGTTTTAGTGTGAATATGAGGCAGTATTTTCCATTATTAGCGGTTATATTACACTTAAATCACATCGATACAATGAAAACTGACAACAGTGCTACATAAAGCGGAAATGCAATCGCGCCATCGCTGCCAGCACGGCGGACGCTTGGAAACAATGATTTGAGCTAATATCTTCAAAAAATCAGTCAAGAAATGAAGTTCAGAATAAAATTTGGACAAAATTCGTTATTTTTCGCCTCTGAATTCAAGTATTTTCGTTTCTTTCTTTTTTACGTGAGAGTTATGAAACTAGTTGTTATTTTGATATTGTCGGTATTTGACATTACTGTATCTACATAAAGCTGATGCACAATGCTAAAGGTTGGTCTCCATTCGATTTAAAATAATTGTACAATAAATTACAGGTTGTTTTATTGAGATATAATATCAGTATTATACATGATAGGACGGTGCACAAACATATCTGTTAAAAATTTGTTACGAATTAAAACAAAATATCATAAAGACAGTTTGAAATGATAGAAGGCACTTTACGGGGGATACAAATTAAATAAAACTTTGATTATGTACACAACTCAATAAATAAATACATTATATTTAAAACAAAAAAAAAAATAATAATAACGGAATAAAGACGTAAAAACCGCTAAAGGCAAATACAGATGTTAGGAACTCCACTAACAAATAAGCTAGTTATTATCTTTTAAAGCTACCGCATAATATCATATACATTTTTTTACGTTACATAGGTGTTCAGCTTCCGCCAAATCAGTAATTTTATCCAAAAACAACAAATTACAAAATCTACCGATTTGGTGAAAGCTTTGTAACTACAAAAAAACTAATCACAATAATTTTTACATGGTCCTCAATTGGTCAAATTCATAATGAGGTAAAGACAACATAATCTTTGATCATCAGTCTAAAACTTTAACATTAATTTGCCAAGCAGTATAAGGTTATTACGATGTAATAAAATCCACATTTTCTTTGGTATATCCGAAAAAATGTTCTATTTCTTATGAATAATTCTCTATAAAATTACGTTATAAAATAATAATGAGTATAAAATACGTCCGTACACCTTACGGAATTTACAAATCGGATTTGTACTTATTGGCAAGAAATACAATTAGGTGTTTGTCCTCTCTTGCATTAAAACAAATTCGCGATGAATCAATTAGGGCCTTTCTATATGCTAAAATCACTAATTGAGAAGTAGATTATCACAGTTAATTCGAAAACCTGTTAACCATAAAAAGCGTTATTATTGAAGTTCGGACACAGAATCCACCCGATCAACCCAACCCTCTCTTTGGTAACTATTTAAAAAATTCAGTTCGTTTTTCCCAGCTAACGATAAAATTCCGAACCGTTCCATAAAATATATCTATTTACAGTAAAAAACTCTTTGGTTAGACTAATAAAAAATTTCACATCAAGTCGGTCCCATGGCCGACCCATCGACAAACACCTACGTTCTGGTGAGCGATTAAGGCTACACTTTTGGTCACTCTTACAGCTAAAAGCAGCTTTTGGAATGCAACTTTGCAGGCACAATGAAAAAATAATACAACGATTAAGCTCCTACTAGTTCCTCTTCGCTTTTTTTGTGGTGTAACAAATAAACGTTCATGTTATCTTTCCCCTTGACGTAGACGGAGCCGCGCGGTTGAAAAACGTACTTTTTCTCCAAGACCTCGAGACAGTGCTCGCCTACTTGTACGTGGCCGTTGACGCCGGTCGAGTCCATGCGTGAAGCTATGTTGACGGCGTCTCCCCAAATGTCGTAGTACAATTTTGTATTGCCGATGACGGCGGCGGTGACGTCGCCGAAATTGTAACCGATACGAAGGATCAAATTGAACTCTAGGAGATCGCGATTGAAAATGCCGATCACGTTTTGCATTTCCACGGCGAAATCCATCAGGGCGTACAGGTGCTCGTTGGGGTTCTCCTGTTTGAGGCGCATCTGCGAGTTCAGACCGCTGGCCGCCATAAAGGTGCTGCCGATGGTCTTAATTTTTTCCACGCTCGCGAATTCGCTCCGGTCGAGCAGCTCGTCGAAGTCGGCGATAAGCTCGTTCAACACCCTGAGGAATTCTTTGCCCCCCAAATAGCTTTCATCATACATTTCGTTGAAGTTGACGATACTGGCAAAGATGATTCCCGCGTCCTTGAAATTCTCCGAGTATTTGGCGTTCTTTTTTAGTTGTTCCGCGACGTGCTCGGGCACGATGTTGTAGATCAAATAATCGGCTTGGTTTTTCAGGCGTTGCACGTCTATTTTGTCACGATTTGAGACGTAGTTGGCGTGAAAACTTAACCGATAACCGATTTCGAATTCGCGGTTTAATAACCAAACCAAGACTAGCAGTAGGAATAGATCCATTAAAATTTCCGAAGTGTACAGAAGACTGTAATGCTTTAAACTTTCGTCGTAAGTTTTGGTTTGGTTAAAGTCGAACATTGCCACGACAGGATTCAGTTCTACGTCGTCCTTGTCGGAGTTTTCCGCGAAGAAATTCGAACAGGTTCCGTTGAGAAACAAAGGAATGAAAATGATTGCGAAAAACGTCGCCAAGAAATTCTTCATCCAACAGTTAAGTTGGGTGAAGTTGCAGAAATGTATGACACCGACGAATAATAAATAAGTATATAAATAATTCGACGTTTCGGACGTTGTGAATACTTTTGTACAAAAATTTATTAAAACTGTGACTAATGGCAGACTTACCAGCACGGCACCGAACATGTTCCACCTGTAAAAGCGCGAAACACACGACAACATCCTTTCTGAACATTCAAGAACTCGTTTCGAGCATAACGCCCAACCTAAAGCTTGTACCACGATGAAACAGGACGATATCACCAGCCATAAAGTCGTGTGACCGTAAAGCAACCACAAACTGATCGACACGATGACGAAGACCAGCGACGAAACGCACACGTCGAAATAAGTGTTGAATTTCGAATTAGCCAGGGTCAGTATGGAATCGGCCTGTTCAAACAAAGAGTGGACGTTGGCTCGATAATCCTGCTCCATCTTTTCATCTTTGAAAAACAGCGTTAACTTCCACAAAGGCGGCTTTATAAAATAGGAACCTCTCGACTTGGAGTTTTCTTGTACGCACTTGATTAATTGACGATCTGATTGCTTTCGCAAGTTTTGGATACAGGCACCGAACTTATCGAAGAAGGGGCCCGGCATACGTATAGCGTACTGCGGCGAGTTCACGGTGCTCTGGCTGGAAGTATAATAGCCCGAGACGCGATGTTGCATCATGTCAGAGTTGGGCAGGGGATTGTCGAACTGTAACATAACATGTTCAGTCTGCAGTCCGCACATTTTCAAAATGGTCTACACACCTGCTGAATACTGCTTCTCCTGCTGTTGCTCTTAATCCCGGAATCCTTTCTACTGTGCACCGATTGCGTCGCAAAATGATCATCCAAGAGGGCGATATGCGTGAGCTTCCCAGGCACTTCCAGGGACATTTTTGGCCTGTCAATGTTTCCAACTGTGACGGTAGCACTCCTTGCTCTTTCTCCGGGTAAAATATCGAAATTCGGAGAGCGCCCTCTTCTCGATCGATTACTTCCGGCCCTTTGCAGAAACGAAAATTCGTTGGGCGACCTGCTGTACTGTGATCGGTAACTTCCGGTTCTGATAAACTGATTCAAATCGCCCGGGGAGTAATCATATTGGCCGACGTCGCTCCGTGATTGGCTGATGTACGATTTAACGTCGATAGTGTCTTTCGGATCGTCCATAAAAATACTGCTCCGCTTATCATCGTCCGTATCTGTCACGCTAATGAACGATTCTTTTTTCTTTCCGTTGGAAACATTCGAAGTTTCTATAATGGTGGGCACTTGTTGGTAACCGCCGGAGGTTGAAATTCTATCTTCAGAGTTCGAAGGGACTTGTTGATCGATTTCTAGATCCGTTTTTCCAACTTGATCGGTTTTTCGTAAAAATTTTGGCATCTTCCAGCTTTTTAACTTGACAGTGTACTTGCCAGAACTAGCTGTAGATGTTGGAGTTTTGATATTATCACAATCGTTGGTTTCTTTGCAATTTTCGCCGTCTTGTTCGTTTTCTGAGTCAAGGATACTTGGTAAACTGCTCGCCTTGATTTTGCAAACATCCGGCGACAACATGTTGGGGTTATGCGCGGTTTTCATGTGTGTAGTGTCGCAAGATAAGACGCGAGGTCTCGTTTGAGGGGACATTGATGGTGATGAAGTAGGTGGCGAAATAAACAACTGAAGCGAATTGGTATATTTCTGTCTACCTTCTGCTCGGAAGCTGCCACTATAAGACGGTGTCCTGTCTCCGGCTCTGCCCAAAATAAAATAAGTTTTCAACCCTAAAAACGGCCAATTAGCAGTAGCAAATTATTATTATGATTACCTCACCGAAAACAGATTCCCCTTCTTCGAGGAGGTAGGCTTCTTGTAAAAATTCGCATGTTTTTTCTGATACATGCACCATTCCAGGACGACCAGTCGATTCCATTCGGTTGGCGAGGGTGACGTCGTTACTCCAAACGTCAAATTTAAATCGTTTAGTCCCAACAATTCCGCAGAGAACTGTACCTGTGTGCACCCCAACTCGCATGTTAACTCCCTCGTTTTTTTCCTGGTCAAACTGCTTGATCGCCTGGATCATGCTAAGTCCCATTTCCACGCAGCATTTCGCGTGGTCTTGGCGAGGCTCCGGACAACCAGAAACACAGTAATAGCAATCTCCCAAAGTCGAGATTTTTTCGCAGTTGTGAAACTTGCACAAATGATCGAATCTTTGGAAGAGATTGTTGAGGATTTCAACCAGTTCTTCGGCGCTTTTCTTGCTGGACATTTTCGTGAATCCCACAATGTCGGCGAACAGAATGCTAACGTTTTCCATTCGATTCATGTTGAACGGACGGAAGAGTGAACGAAGATCGTTGGTTTCCGGATCGGAGCTGCGTTGGTCGCTTCTTGTAAATTTTTCTTCGTCGTCCAACAACCAACAAGCCACACTCGAAGGCATGAGAGAATGTATCATGTTTTCTTTCAGTTTGTTTTCGGATTCGAGCTGGCGTTTGACCAAAAGGCTTTGGCCAACTTTCATGAATGTGTTCCTCATGCGGACGTTGGTCATTATTAGAATATGAAGGCCGATTAAATGAATGCAGATGTGTGATAATAACCTTACAGTAAATGTAGAAATGTTGAAAGACTGATTCTGGAGGCAGAGCGTTAAAATTTCAAAGGCGGAAGAGTAGAAAATTCCTATAGTTATACTCATGTAGAGTTTGAGTGGGATTAAAGTATAAATTACCATTAAAATCTCGATGCAAATAGAAAAATGTCCTACTGGACTTATGTCCGATGTTATGGGAAAACTGAGCGGATCTGTTTTCATCGGTACAAATACAACAAACGATAAACTGATTATGCACAAAACAAAAGCAACTGTCAGTGACATGAACAACATGTGATTGTTGTAAATATCTGTGTAAGTCAGAAGTAGGACCGTACTAACTAGCAATATGAGTACTCCGAGGACTGTGCACAACATGGGCCAATGATGGGTCTCAGAGATTAATCCAGTCACCAAAAAATACAACAGCCATGATGATGAAATCAACAACATATATCCTAGTGCGTACCTGTCAAAGTTGTCTAATAAAATTTAAACAAAAGACTGCTACTTGTCATTTACCTAAACTTAAACCTGCTGTAAGGGTCGGAACTTCGTTTGTATTGTTCTTCGAGGATTTCCGAATCGAAAGTGGGGTCCCACCAGGATTTCTGCGCCGCTCGTTCGAAGGGTACTGGGAAAAATCTCCCCCAGCAGCCGTTTTGTTGAGACATTTGCGCCAGGTACATCTGTAGTTTGGGGTCAAGTGAGAGCTGGGCGTTTTCGTCATCTAGCAGCTCCGAAGGGTGGTCCTCGTGAATAGTGACCGACGACGGCCTCTTTTCGAAAGTCATAGTTGGTGCGTTGCAAACGGAAAAAATTCGAGTTTGTTTGTTAAGAACACATCGTTAATTATTTTATCTTGCTGTTTAAGGATTCTGTAACAAAATAGGAGAGATAAGAGAAGGTAGGCTTTGCTGTTTACATTTCGTTTACCGTTTTCAATGCATATGTTGGAGTACACCCTCGTAATGAATAGGAGGAACATGTTTATAATCTAAATTAAACATTACCGCTGTGTGTCAACACTGATGTTTGTCTTGCGCTTTTCGTCGATTCGCGCTTCTAATTTTCATAATTATTTCCATAAACAGGACCGGAGCGGATGCACTGTGACCACAGGAAAAAATTCAAACATGTGTTCCAATTAGAAAGTTGATGGGAGGCGGGCCGATTCACGAATGCACCTTGATTGACATATGACAGCCCCCCGCCCGCCGCAAAGCGCAGGAGCGGACTGCAAATAATAGCGACATAATTTATGGGCCTTCCGTGACGTCACAATGTCAACACACGACCAAATAAACCCCACAAGACGCGCGTTAACGACTTCCGCTAATTACAGACCAAATTAGTTCGATCGATCCGAAAAACAGGGTCGGACCGGCCCATTACCCGACACCCGATTTAGCATAGATGGCGCTTTTAATTTTATTCGTTATTTATGATTATTGCCACTTACCGCTTACGTAACGCTGCTCTTTGACTGGTTTCAGAAGGCCACGGCGCGTCATGATTACATGAATTAGCGATTATACAGGGAGTTCCGGTTGCTTTCGCTATCGGCCAATTTATGGGGGTTATTTTGGTGTGGTGTTTACATTTTTACCGCTTTTCCGCGCCGAGATTGATCAATTTAACCACTTACTTTACAGAGTGCGTAAACAGACCCGATGTAAACATCCAGTTTTATTAAAAATATTCATCAAAGTAAAAGCTTCTGATGCAATAAATCCGTCTGTAAAAATACAAACAAAATTTAATTTATGGTAATTAAATGGGGGTCATGAACATTTTATGAAAACGATAAGATAAAACTAATAAAGGTACTCACACTACCACTCCTGAACTCTAGTGTTTAATTATTACAGTCAATAAATCAAGAGTTAATAGCGCGCGATTTTTATTGACTACTTCACCAACAATACCAAATTAAACACCAAACTTACTATAAATAGTTTATTGCTTAAGCACACTTTACATTTCAATTGTTTATACAATAAAATAAATGCCGACAATTTCAATTTTTTATATTACAAATTTTACAAAATCATCCTGTACAACAACAACCATTTTACTCTTAACACGCTACACGAAATATTTTAGGCACAGTTTCGACTATATATTATTTACTTTGGGCGTGCTCCTCCCCCAGAGCCAGTTCAACAAAACCTTAGACGGACTTTGCACATCACGGGCTAAAAACACCAATCAAAATTCGTCATTTAAAGAAAATAAACAACTCACATAAAGTGTAGCTGGCATCTACAAGCCTCGCGGCGGCCTCTGGCGGTAGTTTCGAAGCTACATCTCTGTGCTGCTGCATTATCGACAGTTGTTGCAACCGGCGCGATTCCTGTTCGTCGACTATCGTCTTGTCCTTTCTATATCCGACAGTTTTGAGCTCGGACAACCTAAAAACAATCTCCAATTCTGGTCGCCCTACAAAATAACTTTCACACTTACTTAGTTCTCAATGGGTCAAGTGGCTCCACGTCCACTTCTGGCTTAATTTTAGGCACGGCACCGCTGGAAGCACTGGCTTGAACGCTGTCATCCTCCCTGGTAATCCTCCTGCCCAATTCTTCTTTCTCTCGGATTACGTTGGAGAGCCTCAACTGTAAAGTATCTCTTTCTTCGAGGAGCTGAGTCAATTCGACCGTTAGTTCTTCACAGCGTACATCTCTCTGGTGAAGCATGTACAAAGCGAGATCCAACTCGGCCCTACTAACAGGTTCCGTTAAATCTTCATCTTCGATCTTGGGACGCGCAGTTTCTTCGTTTTCTTTAACACTGTTGCGACTTATATCCATTTCGGCTATTAACGAATCATAATCATTACTCTTCTCGAAAAGCTCTGTTTTCAATTCTTCAATTTTTAGTACTTGTACCTCAATGATCGCTCTGAATTCTGTCACCTGTTTATTTTCTTCGTCCAATAAAACGTTCTGCTCATCGATTTTCTTTTGCAAACTTCCACATTCTTTGATTTTTTCATTCAACTGCAAACCCAATTCTTCGGCTTCCTTGTTTTTCTTTTCAACCAATTGTGACTGGTTCCTCAATTCTTCTATATCTTCATCCTTAGTAGCCAACAATTCTTCATAATGATTCTCGTTATCGAGCAATCTTCTTTTGAGAGTATCAATTTCTTGCGCTTGCTCGTTGATGGAAGTGCGATACTCATGTGACAGATTTTCCAAAGTGTAATCGTGTTGCCTTTGTTTTTCTTCCAGCAGTTGTTTCAAATTATTCACTTCGGCTTCTCTCTCTTCCAACTGCGTGCTCTTCATCTGAAGCTGTGTGGTGATCGTCGCGTTGATTTGTTGATATTCAAAAAGATTTTGTTGTAAATTTTGGGCATTTTCGCTTTCGTAGTCTTTCAGATTCTGTACTTCTTGTAATTGACTCGTGAGTGTCGCTATCGTCTCGTTTTTCTCTTCCAGAAGAGTTGTTTGTCTCTCTTGGAGTTGGGACAGATTCAATTTGATATCTTCCAAATCTTTTCGGAGTGAAACGATCATATTTTCTTTTTCGCTCAGCATGTTTGCTATACAATCTCCACTTCGTATGAGCGTTTTGTTGCTATTTTCTTGCAACACTTTCAATACAACGTCTACAATCTCCTTTTCCTCTTCAAAACCCAGTTTAGTGGTTCGAAATTCTTCATTCTTTCTATTTAACTCCTGTTGCAAGGCATCAATTTCAATTTGCTTCTCTTGTAAAGTCCTCGTCAATTCATTAATGTACTGCTGTCTGTCGCTGATTTGCTGTTGTAAAGCGGCAACACGATCAACTTCATTTCTAATCTCTGCATCGACGTTTTTGCGCAATTCGTTATTCTCGTTAACTAGAGCGTTGGTTTTTTCTTCCAATTCGTTGATTTCTTTCTTCAATAGTTGTTCGATCTGAGCAAATTCGGTCTCGCGTGATTCCAAATGAAGCTTCCAACTTTCGGCTACGTCATTCCCTCTTTGATCTACTCTTAGCTCCCACTCTTGCGCCATTTGTTCCAAAGTCACTGATAGTCGGGTTAGTTCGACATCTTTCTCTGAAAGCCTATCTGCTAAACCTTTATTTTCTTCGAGCAAAACTTGCGCAGATTTAGTCTGGTTTTCAAGTTCACTCTTTAGGGAAGCGATTTGAGCATCGACTGACTCTTTTAGAGAATCAATTTGGGCGTTCTTCTCTTGCAGTTCTTTGAAAAGCACTTCTTTTTCTCTTATCAACTCATCGATGAGATTACGTTTTTCTAGTAGTTCGTCACTCAAAGAAGTAACATTTGAAGCAATTTCTTTTTCTTCAGTCAGATCATGACTGAGTTTGTCAATTTGAGAGTCCTTTTCTTGTAGCTCTTTCAAGAACCTTTCTTTTTCTTCGGCGACATTACGTTTTTCTTCTTCTATAGTAAACAACTTTTGTTCTAAGCGCTTAACGATTTCGTCTTTGGTTGATATAAGGATAGTCAATTCAGAATTTTGCTGTTCTACATCTTCAAACTTGTGTAACATTTCAGTGTTTTTCTTGATTAATTCGTTAACTTGATCCTGAAGCTTCTTCTTTTCTTCTCCGTTCAATTGTAATTGATTCACTACTTCCAAATACTCAGCTTCTGTTTTCATATTGGTAGGAATAGGTTCGACGGATTTTGATTTTTCTGCGTTAATTCTCAAATTTCTTTGTTCTTCAAGGAGTGTTTGTAGCTCTTCATTATCCAAAGTTAAATCTTTGATTGTTTCATTAAGTTCTTGGATTTTTCTGTTCAGTACTTCGAGGCTTTCGTTATCTTCAGTTCCTAACTTCTCTTTGGATGGATGTTCTGCCAAACTGAAACCATCATCTCCCCACTCGAATCGTTCTAATTTCGCACTCAAATCCCTGTAATTCTGTTGCCAACCCAACAATTCTATATCTTGTTTTTCTTTCATCTCCACCATTCGTTCGTTGGCTGACGTTAACACATCGATCCTCTTCAAGATAGCGCTTTTTTCATTTTTTTCCTTTTCCAACTCTACTGTAGTTTCTTTTAATCTCTTTTCGACTTGTTGGATTTGCAATTTGAGCTCTTCCTGAATCGTATCGTCCAAATTAAACAAATCACCTTCAGATTTCTTTCTACTTTGATTTAATTCTTCATTTTTCTGTTTGAACTCTTTTAATTTCTTAATCAACTTCCCTGACTTAATTTGCAATTGTTTGATTTCCTCCAAATAATTCTCTCGTTCTAATTCTAAAACCCGAATCTTCTCTTTGAAAGTATCGATTAGTTTCAATGGTGCTGTATCCGTTTTTTGTGCGTGTTCTTCCTCGAGTTTTGCTTCTTCTGGTCCCCAACCCCAACCATCATCGTTTTCGCCGAAAGTGTAACACAGATAAGCTTCTTTACTGCTACATTTATCTTCTTTGATCGGACAATCTGTTGAAGAAACAGGAGGCCTAGTTTCTTCAAACTCCAGCTGCTGTAGTTCTCGGCGTGTTTCTGGAGTATCCACGATGTCGGAGTCGGAAACAATCTGCGAATCGATCTTACGTGAATCGGTTTCTTCATCAAAACAAAGATATGCTTCTTTAGCATGTACAACTTCTTCTACAATAGGTCCAGATTCTAACGATGAAACCTGGGGAGGTTTTGTTGCTTCAAATTCGATCTTCTGAAGCTCTTTGCAAGTATCTGTTGTATCCCTAATATCAGACTCTGATAAAATTTGGGATTCTAAATTCGATTGAGGTGGCATTTGTCTTTCATACACCAATCGTGTCAGTTCATTGGTTAATTCGTGGCACTGTAACAATGCTTCGTCTTTTTCTTTCTCCGAGTTGAACAACATAAATTCCAAAGTTTTTATCTTATCTAATAACTCTTGTTGGGTGTTGTCAATAATTTGTGGTACAGTTTCTTGATTGGTTAGTTTTATTTCTTCGATAAAATCGAAAGGATCGTTGTTCTGACTTGACCAAACGAAAGTTGGAATGGTTTCCCGAGGACTCGTTTTAATCTCAGCTTCTGAAATTACCGAATCCACAGTAACTTCAGCCGTTTTCTTTAATTCTAAATCTTCGATTTTCTTTTGTAACTCTTCAATTTTCAATTTGGAAGCATCCAAGTGATTATTTGCTACTGCAAGTTCTTCTTGGAGTTTACAAACTACTGGATTTTGTGGTGTGGGTGCACTGTCAAAATATGACGTAAGAATACTCGATCCTTGCACCTGTAATTGCAACTTCCGGTAACTGTCGATTTCAACATTCTTCTCTTGAATTATCTTCTTCAAATTCTCCAATTCTTTATTTTCTACTGGAGATTTCTGAATTTGTTCTTTGTATTTTTCAATTAAAGTATCTTTTTCTTCAATTATCTTCTTCAAATTTTCCAATTCTTTATTTGCCTCCAAATGATCCTGTAGTTGTTTTTCATAATCTAAATTCTGTTTCTGATAATTCTGAATTTGCGCATCTTGATCTTCAATTATCTTTCTTGAATTTTCCAATTCTTCACAGGTCACTAAAAGTTTTTGTATCTGTTTTTCATAATTCTGGATTTCGATTTCGCTCTTTTCCAATTTCATTTTATACTCAATCAATTCGTCATTAAAACTCTCAGTGATTTCTTTGAGTTCTTCGAATTTTTCACATTTGATCATCAATTCGGTTTTTTCTTCCAAAATTTCATCAAACTGACTTTGCCAATCACCATTGATCTTATCAAAATCGTTTTTGTTCTCCTCGATGGTCCTCTCATAAACATTAATCTCGTTTTCAAGATGATGAAGTTGTTTCTTCAGATTTTCATTTTGCGTCACTAGTTCTTCAACAACACTCTGCTGATCCTCTACTTTTTGCATCTCCTGCATCACCTGTTCAAGTTTTTTCTTCAATTTGTTATTTTTTTCACTCAAGTTCTTATTCTGTTGATTCAAATCTTGGTTCTCTGCGACTGCTTCTTCTAATTTTTTCTCGATAGCTTCATCATGGGCGGCCAAAGCAGCCAATCTTTTTTCTAACATATCTTCGCTCCTGTACATTTCTTCACAAGTGACCGATTTTTCTTCAAGTTCGGCTCCCAGGTCGTTCGCTCGTCTTTCCAAACTCAATCTTCTTTCTTCGACGAAGGCGATCCCCTCTTCTAATTTATTCACTCTATCTCTGGATTTCGTCAGTTCGCTTTCTTGTGTTTCAATGATCATTTCTAACTCTTGGATTTTCGTTTGTAGGGAACTTTCGATGCTTCCAAGATTCTCTCGGGTGAGAAGTAATTCCTGTTGGAGGCTTACTTCATTCGTTTTTTCAATCTTGACCTTTAAATCTGTCACAATGTTTTGCAATTCCACATTTCTCTCCTCTAACACTCTCGCTTCTTCCACTTTATTATCGTACTGTTGTCGTACTTTCGAGACTTCCGTTTCTAAATCTTGCAACTGTTGTAGCAAACTTTTTAATTCGACGTCGTGTTTGTTTTGCGTGTCTTTAAATTTATTTTCAAGTTCTTGGTAGGCTTGTGTCTTTTTCTTCAAGTTGGCCGCGATTTTCTTCATTTTTTCCAACTGGTCTCTGTTTTTCGTTGTTAATTCTTCAATTTTTGCTTCTAAAGGTTCTGCTATCTTCTGGAGATTGCCGGAGTTGTGTTCCAATTGTTTTTGGAGGGTTAAATATTTTTCTTTGAGGTCAGAACTGATCTTGTTGAATTTTTCATCTTTGTCTTTGATTACTTTTTGTAAATCTACGATAACGCTTTCCGTATTATCTCGTTCTTTCATTAGTTTTGTAATTTCGTTGTCTTTACTTTCAAGAAGCCGACGATTTTCCCATTCTGTGTTGCTGATCGCTTCTAATTCTTCTTGATTTTTGTCAATCAATTGAATGAGATTTGCTTTGTGTTCTTCTAACTGATCTACTTTGATTTGCAAGTTTTTATTGTCATTTTCATAATCAGAGAGAGCCCTGTTGAGGTCTATAATATTACTATTTAGCTGAGTGATCTCTTTTTCTCTTGTTTGCAAGTCAGATTGTAATTTCTCTAGTTCGTTCCTTTTTTCTTCAATCAGTGCCTTATAATTATCAGTTTCTTCTCTCAACTCATTATTCCTCTTTAATTCTTCTTCAAGTTGCTGTTTTAAAGTTTCATTTTTTTCTACTAGCTGATTATTTTGGTCTTCATTATTGGCATGCTGACTGGATCTTCTTAATTCTTCTTTTAGGCCCTCACTCTCTTTTTTTATTATTTCTAATTTCGTATCTAATAGCTCTTTCTCGTTCTGCAGTTGTTCGTAAGTCTCAGCCAAAACATCTCTATTATTCTCAATTTCTTTTATTTTTAGATTGAGAGTACTATTTTCTTGTTTTAATTGTTCCATTTTTTCCATAACTTCTCTTCTTTCCACTGTAAACAGTTCGATCTTCTGCAGTAATTCCGACGTTTCTTCCGTCAATTCGTTTACACTTTCATTCAAATCAACATTTTGGGGTAGATTTTCTTCGCTGCATTTTAGATTTCCCGCTACCATATCCAAATTTTTTTGATATGCCTCCAGTTCAAGTTTTTCTTGCTGTGTCAGTCCTTCTACGATTTCGATGCTTTCAGCTGACGACACTTTTTCAGCGCTCAATTTCTCCAATTTATCAATCAATTCCATGTTTTCTTGGATGTAATGTTCCAATTTCGTTGCCATTTCTTGTTTTTCTTTCTTTAAAACATCAATAGTTTCTAATAATTCTTCTTTTTCTTTTATCGTATTTTCATTTTCCATCATCAACTCTTTCTTTTGTTTCTCTAAACTGTCCATCTGCTCCTCAAATTGAATCGATGCCATTTCAGACGTAACTTGGGCATTTTCCAAATGGGAAAGACTGTTCATTTTTTCGGTCAGAATCTCGATGTCATTTTTCGATCGCGAAATTTCTAGCAAAAAAATAAAAATCTTATTAACACTGGAATCTAAATCTGAATTGTATTTGTACGGTCCCATATTCAAACCTCACAAGTAGTGGAGAGTAGCCATTAGACTGGGTAAGACTGACATTTAATCTCAAGTACACTTGATAGGACAGGGTGCCTTTGAATTTGTTATAAATATCATTGTTTAATTATATTGTGGAATTCTTGTGTCATGGATTCTATCACATTATTATTATTATTATTATTATTATTATTTTATTACATAATATATTTGTACAGAAATGGAAAAGCAAACGGAGAATACGAAAATCATGAAAATCTAACAAATTAATTCAAAAGGAACGATGAGGGTGATGAGAGACAGAATGATACAAAAAATTAATAAAAATGGCACAAATCAACAACGAACGTTCATCTCTTGAACTGGTAAAGAGAAAATTAAATTTGGTAACAGGTTAAAACTCATTTTTTGTTTTATTATTACGTGTTCTCATGTCTTGCTCAAACCTACGTAACTTTTCCCACTCCTTGTCAGTGGCAACATGTATTTAAAAATAAATTATTTATAAATATTCATAAATATATGTATATAACAATAATACATTTTCAAAGACTAACAACTCACCGATTTCTAGGAGAGATATTATTTTATCTTTTTCTTCCAAATCTCTCATATGGTCTTGGATTTTTTCTTCCAACTCATTTTCACGTTCTGTGAAGTCAGAACCTAAATTTTACTTTTTAATCAGAAAAAACAACCCTCAAAAGCACAATTTACCTTTAACAGAATCAGATTCCACTAATTTCAATTGAAGGCTACCCTTTTCCTCTTCTAATTCAGCAACTTTTTGACTCAGGCGACAATTTTCTGATTCTAATTTAACAATTTCGGCGTTAGTATCACTAATTTTCTTGAAAGTTTCAATTTTTTTCGTCAGTTCTTTTACTTTACTTTTATGTTGCGCTTTCACCTTTATCATATTTTTATTACTCTCATCCAACTGTTTTTTTAATTTAGCTAATGTATCACTCTCTACATTTTTATTTTCTACACTTCTTAACTGATCCACAGTATCATTCAGCTTTTTTATTGTTGCCTCATGTTCAGTTATAATTGACAATAATTTTTCATTTTCAGCTATCGGTAAATATTCTTGTTGATGCTCTTCCAACTGTTGAATCTTTTCCTTCAGTTCATTAATGGTGTCATCATTACAGCGTTCTTTTAATTCATTATTTTCTTTATGGAGACTGCTGTTTAGTTCTTGTAATTCTGCAATTTCATAATTTTTCAATCTTAAATCTTCCAAAAGTTTCATTTGACGTGCTTTCATTTCAGCTTCCAAAGCTACAAAATTTTCCTGCATTTTTCTCATTTGATCTTTAGTTTCATCAAGAGCATCCAAAGTGGTTTTTCCTTTTCTACTTAAACTTTCCGTCATCAATGTGATTGCTTTGGTTCTGGCATCAATCACTGAATCCTTTTCTTTGAGGTTCTCCTGAAGATCTAGGACGTTAGATTCAAGTTTTTGAACCTTTGAAATGAGATCAGTAATACGCTTTTCTTTTGTCAACAAAATCATGTACAGCTCCTGGGAACTTGAATTTTCATTATAATCAGTTTTTGTGTCTTGCATTGTAAGATTTAAAGGCGTTTGATTTATTAATTGTTGCGAATCATCAAGTTGGGCTTTAAGTTGAGTGACCATTTCTTCAATTCCTTTTTGACTCTTTCCTCTTTCAGCAAACTTGGCTTTGTTTTCTTCCACTTGTTGGCGGAGTAAATTAATTTTTTGACTGGCTGGAATGTCGAGAGTTTTTCTATTACCGTTGTCTTCATCTTTTTTCAGTTTTTTAGCTCTTGCACTTCTTTTTGATAAGGTGTTCATATATTCATCTACCTTTTCTTGTGTGACATTACTCTGTTCGTTCTTTCTGATCATTTCTTTTAATTGTGCTATTAATACTTGTTGTTGTTCGAATTGGTCTTTTAAGTCTGACAGTTCTTGACTGGAACCGGGGGGTGGCCCCGAGTCAGAGCCTCCTCCTGGGTCCTGACCAGGACCCTTCCACATGTTTGTTACCTACAAAATCGAAGCCAATTATTTGTAATTACTGCAAATTTGCGGATTAATTACCTTATTTTGGTCGCAATATGTTAACTGGAAGGAAAATTATTTACTATTTATCTGTCACTCAAAATTACACGTCAGCCATTAAATTGCAGGACCAGCTGGACCAACAACCCACAAAAAAAGTCCCTAAACGCAAATCGAGATTTGCAAAGTATTGGAATTTTAAGGAGTATAATTAATTTCTTTTCGGATTAATTAACATGTACTTAACGTGGAGGTGCTTACAATTACGTACAATGGATAGACTTTGGAATTTTTCAACTTTGTCAAACATAACCCCAAAATCAGTAGTCGGTTGTATCATCTGGTATTATTATCGGGATAATTGTGAAATGTTATCAGTACCATTAACATAAACAGTGTGTGATGATCTCAGTAACAGTTAAAGTTTTCTGTAAGAAATTCCCGAGCAATGTCTGACGAAAGTCCAGAAACTCAAAAAAGCGTTTATGTCAAAGAATTTAAAGATGGAATCATCGACTTTACCGCTGGTTTTTTAGGTAAAAAGTTTCAAATCAACACTCACGTTCTTATTTCTATACTTCCAATGTAGGAGGAATAGCCCTAGTATATGTCGGCCAGCCTCTTGACACTATAAAAGTAAAAATGCAGACCTTCCCCACAGTATACACAGGCATGGTAAATTGCTTCATGAGAACATTGAAGTCGGACGGAGTGTACCGTGGCTTGTATGCGGGGACAGTGCCGGCGCTAGCCGCGAACATCACAGAAAATTCAGTCCTATTCTTTTGTTATGGTTTTTGTCAGAAATTTATCCAAAAACTTAGTGACACCCCAACCATTATGGAGCTCAGTACAATACAGAATGCCACGGCGGGTTTTTTAGCATCATTTTTCTCATCTGTAGCTATAACTCCTTGTGAATTGATTAAATGCAAACTACAAGCAATGTATGAGATGCAAAACCAACAAGCATTTCTGGGCCAAAAGGTGGAGAAAATGGGGCCAACAGAACTAATCAGGCAAATAGTTAGAGAAGATGGCCCAGTGGGTCTTTTTCGAGGCTTAGTTCCTACCTTAGTTAGGGAAATGCCAGGGTATTTTTTATTTTTTGGATCATATGAAGGTAAAATTGTATAATTTTTTATTTATTTTATACGATTTGCTGTTTTCATTCCATAGGGGCGCGGGAATTATTTACTTTACCAGGACAGTCAAAAGATGATATAGGGTTGTTTAAAACTATGGTAGCTGGAGCCATTGGTGGAGCGTCATTTTGGACTTTGACATATCCAGTAGATGTAGCAAAGTCAAGGATTCAGGTTACCAACAGTAGCATGAATATGTTCAGTATGATTGTGAAAATAGGAAAAGAAGAAGGAGTTAAGGCCCTTTATACTGGGCTGAAGCCCACTGTTTTGAGAACGATTCCATCCACAGCAACGTTATTTGTGACTTACGAGTATTCCAGAAGTTTTTTACATACAATTTTTTGATTATTTTTAAGACTTCCTATACAAAGTAATAAAACCTCCAATGTTGCATAATTTATTTTAATATTTTTTTAAAATAAAAAACTAAATGCTCTTATAAAACTGAATTTAATAGTTAACAAAGTTAACCAAAGTAGACTTTAATTTTTTCTATAATTATTTTTTGATAACGTCAGTGTTTCCTGTTGCAAGTAACTTTCTTGTATGATATATTTTGTAAAATTTGAATTTTAACCAAAGGTGGAATGAACGATTGTTTTTGTTTATTCATGAGATTTTTTTTATCCATTACTTAAGAAAATTGGAAATATGTACAGAAATTGTTAAAAGGCAAAGAATTGTGAAATTTTTCCTTTTTTCAGTGATGTTTGAAAAATTCAGTTGGCTCTAATTTTAAATTAATTTAAATAAGCCAATATGCATCTGATTTACTGAGTGAGTTTTATAGCACTCGTCTTCATATTTCAAATCAAAGAAGTGTATTTGCTAAATCAATTATTAATTTAAAAAAATTATAATTTTTAATGAAAATTATGAAATTTACAAACAAAATTTACGTCTCCAGACTTTTAGCCGATCCTCATCTGCTTCAGTGTAGTAAACATTTATGATTATGATTTTTAAAAAGCAAGTCGTTTTTATTAGTTCCTGTATACATATTGAATCATCATAAACAGTACGCGTTAATGTCAATGCGATGATAAATAATGGGTAGATCCTGCATCCAAATTCACAAGAGAAATTTATTAATAAATAAAATTTATAAGTCAAGGATCCATTGACTATCAGACTTTCATTGATACGTTTAGTTGAATCTATGGAAACTTTGTCAATATAGTCTTTTCATAAGCAATTGTTAAATAGGAGTGGTACCGATGTTACATACATAATTTATTTAGTTATGATTTTACAGTAATTAAATCAACAATAGCAGTTTTTATGAAATATTAGAGTTATTTCACATTAACAACCTCTTGTCCAAATATTACATATAATTTCCTGTTCTGGGATTATACTCTGTAGATTCTTCTAGTGCTCTTTTAAGAAATTCCAATAGGTGGGGATTGTCTTGCCATGCGTCGTTTAAGTTCATCATCCTGATTCCCAAATCACTTTCCGGTTGTGGCAATCTAAAAAAAAAGTCATTTCGAAACAGTGATTTTGAAATTCGAAATTACAATGTATTTTAGATTCAATCACCATACATACTTCGCATCTTTATTAATAAATGGGAATACAACGTATCTTTTGCCTCTACAGACAGGGTGCAAGGTATGTTCACTAAAATTGTGTAGATGATTAATAATTTTCTACTGATTAGTTACACAAACCTGCAAAAGTCCCTTAAGGCGTCTTTATTCGATATCCCAGCAGCTGCAGAAAATTCAGTCATTGACAAAAATGCAACACAGATCACTAATAAATCCATTCTGTTAGTTTTTAAAATCTTCATAATTTTGGAAAAAAACTGTTGATAAGATTTTTTATACCAAGTTTGTTATTTGGGATAAGAAAGATACAAGTAACTTTGCAAACTGAAGTCAGATTCTGACGAAAGGCTCTTTAATACTCAAATTTCTCTGCAGTGTCTTGCGCATTTATGTAAAAGATTATTTTATTATTTTAGTCCATTTAACAGTTACTATTTACCCCCTTTCATTAACAGTAATAATAATTAATTACATCAGTTTCTACGACTGTGAAGTTATCTGAGCATCGATAAAATTAATTTATGTTTCTGTTATTACAACTTAACTGTTCATAATTTTGTTAAGATTGTGTTCCTATAATATCAAATTTAGATATAATGGGTATATCAGGAACCTTTATTTAGGAATCAATGTTAATAAAGGTTGGTAGAGCGTATAGAGCCAGTAAACACATTTTAAACGTTTTTATCACAAACTGAAACTGATCTGAACCTTCTCCATTTTGTTTTCAGTAATTTAATTAAGACCTCCAAAGTTGAATCAGCAAACCTAGAAACTAATAACAAATACATGGATAGAAATTAAAAATAACATTTTTGTTGTTTTATCTAAACCTTAAATTACAAATATCTCGACGACTATATACCGCTTTTTAGAGAATATTTTAATAAAACATAAAATATATAAATACATAAAATTTTGTTGTGATCAATTAAAATACACAGTTCACAAAATTCATGAAACTGTAAAATTACGAAAAGTATTGATAATGGAGATTTGCTTAATATTCTTTATTTAATACGTTAAAAAAATCTTAAAAAAAAACAATGCAATTATTCAAGAGTAGCATCTTCAACTGTGTAATGTAACAGCATCTTTTTCATTTTCTGTGTTGCAAAATATTTAAAAGAATTTAAAGACCATACCTACATATTACTGCATATGTATAATATTATCATACAGTATGTCTCATAATTATACATGTCAATACTATGGAAAATGATAAACACGAAAAAATAATGGGGGTCTTTTAAATCATCTTTTTCTCTAAGATACCTCCTGAGGAAGGTATAACCCTTCAAAGGGTGGAATGAACACTAATAGGTCGTTATTTCAAAGAACAACTTTTTTGATACTGATGGAAAAAAGTAACAAAAGGCTCCAAAAGAAAAACTATCTCCAAAAAGGATTTTGTTGAATTACAGGCTTTAACAAAAATTTTTGTAGCAGACTGGAACTTAAATGACGACCTTCTTTGAATCGTCCAACTATAAAGTTGGATTCAAAATTTCTTTTTCGTCTGTCAAAAGAAAGTATCTAATGCTTTCATTTCTGATTTGCTACAAAATTTTAAAGGCATTATTCTTTCGGTAGAATTACCTACCATTTCTCAACATTGTTTTTTTAAAATATTAATGTTCTAGTTATTTATTTTTGTGAACAACATTTGCATAAAACAAATGTAAACTAAATTTAATTATTTGAGAAAAACTGATGAGATTAAACAAGCTTTTAGACATTTCTCGGAGAAAATTACGTTTCTACAAATATATTCATTTTCGTAACATAAATTTCGTTCATTTTAATTTCATAGATATAGGTATAAAAAATATAAAATTACACAAGTTTTACTTAAATAATTTCAAAGTGTCAAGGATGGTCATAGTAGACAAAAAATCTACAATACTTTATTCTCAGCAAATGTTTAATGGCAAGAGCATTGGACAACAAATTTGATTTTTTTTTGTTTCTCCATAAAATTTTTTGTTTCTCCATAAAGTTTTCTGATATTCCTTAACCTACTGATTCCAAAAATGATAATATAAATTTTACATCACCCTTAATTTTTAAAATGTTGGAAACTTCTCTCTTAGCACTAAAGATTATACACTGCATACACTGGATTATTATTATTATAGTTTGCATTTAAGCAGGCTTTAACTAATATAAACTATAAACAAAATACATTTTTGTTGGACATATTTGCATTCAAGCCTTTGAGTCTACTTTAAACAATATAGAAAAAAAGAGCCTGGTTTGCTTTTAAAAATATTATTGCAAACTTTCTGGGAAATTATAGAAGTCCTAACTACGAGGAACTTCTTAAAGAATTACTTATATCCTACAAAATTTTGTGTTGTAATATGTCTCTCTCTGCATATTCATTTAAATTTTTTCCAACCGAATCGTGGAGACGTTAGCGATAAGCATGGAGGAAAGCTTCTACTAGGATATCGCTGTTATGGAAAAACGGTACCAAGGACATCGGAATCCTATGCTGGCTGATTACTGCTGTAATTTGATTAAACGCTATATTGAATCAGATTACAAAAGAAAATC
>QDEB01084877.1:0-13012 GCA_004193795.1 Asbolus verrucosus
ATTTTTTAATTTGCCCCAGGGCCCTTGGTTACCTAGCTACGCCACTGGCTAGGAGAATAGTTTAATTTTCGCTTTTATTGTTTTACGCATCGAATATGAATGTCGATGTAACTAACAGTTAATATGTTGGCATATTATATTGATTTGGCATATCATATTGCATAGGCGTATAGTATCGCTGTATTGATATGTTAACATTATTTTTATGCACTAATCGATATAGCGAGCAGTCTTGGAATATATGAAAATATTTTAATGACAGATTCTTCATAAAAAGTGTTTACAAAAATTCAAATAAAGTATTGTTTTTTTTCTGTCATTCAAAGAGAATTATAGCTTTTTAAAGGTGAAATATTCTACTTTTTCTTATACAAGTCTATAACGCTTCAAAGGATATCTTTCAAATTTTATGGGAATTTTTATTACATTAAAACATTAATCTGATATTGGAATTGATTTCTTCCGGGTCCTGCTGCGTGCGTCTTCTTAAAGTTGAGGTTGACGTTTCGCTAGTCATGCTGCTAACTTCTTCAGAACGATAATCGTTAACCAACGAAACGTCAACCTCAACTATTAATCGAAAAAAGGGGGAAATTATGAAACGTCTTCACTCCAAAAACTTGTTTAATGTTAAATAGGGAACGTTTTCGACAAAACAACCTGAGGGTATTAAAATTTAAAAAACATAAACACTATAAATTTAAATTTTTAAATTTTAATNNATTAAACAAGTTTTTGGAGTGAAGGCGTTTCATAATTTCCCCCTTTTTTCAATTATTTAACTCTACAAATTTTTTAAAATGGACTTCCTTCCTATCAACTATTAATCTGTGCGTAGTGATTACTGTTGTTCAAATTTTTGTTTTCAATAAAATCTGTATTTTTCTAAAGATGGCTGACACAGTAACTCTTCGTCCATTTACTACCAATCATGCGTTTTCAATTACTCGATTGAATTTGAAAATTGGTCCCATAGAACAGAAAGTCGAAGAACTCGCTCTTCACGTTTTGTGATGTTATCTAGACCAACAATGCAGAACGGCTGAAACATTACAATCCACTCGTTTGGAAGTATCGCGAACCGAAAGACACGCCTCTTGCATCCCAATTATGCGACCTCTGTCAAAATCACTTAATTATTAATAAGCATTTTTTGAAAATTTCAGAACCAAAATGTCATAATTAGAGTTCGATTTTTATGGAAAATACATATGTCATATTTTAAGGTATATTTATAAAATATTGAATTTTAGGATCAAATTGTATGTTATCAATTAGGTAGTAAAAAATTGCATATTATGCATATTTTGACGATTCTATGCATATGTTTAATAATAATGCAGATTTTAGCATATTTTTTTAGTTCTAATGAACATTATGGATGCGTTCACATTTAACACAAATTTTCATATAATTTTTGTTTAAATCTACTTTTCTCTTCTTTATATAGAAAATAATAAAATGAAAACAATGTTTTAACAGATTTTGTAAAATTGTATAAAATATGCATGAAGTCAGAAAGGCGCAATATTGGTGTAAATAATTCTCGATAACATCGTAAATATCAGCTAATACAAAATTTTTAATCGTGCAACTCCTGGAAACCAGTACTTATCAAAGCAAAGTGAAGGAACTTTATTTTGGGATGAAAAACCGCAAATACCGTGCGATCGAAAAAAAAAAGAATCAAAGCAAGCCATGCATTTAATTGTTAGACTGGTAAACCTGCAAAATTGACATATTTGTTAGTGTCGCGTTTAAAAAAGTTAATTCAATCTTAATAACCTATAAAATGTCATTGCTGAGTATTTTGCAGATTTACCAATTTAACAACAAAATTCATGGCTTCCTTTGATTCTTTTTTTTTCGATCGCACGGTACTTCTAAGGTAATTCTTTAGCAATACTTCCAAAAAACCAGAAAAAGAAGAGTTTTACACAAATTTGTGCGAAACTTTTATAAGTGCAGATATTTCATTGTCCAAAAATTCACAGCTGAAATCATCTTTGGAGAGTAAACAAAATGTTTGTGGTAAATTTGTGGTAAATTGTAAATTTATTAATTGGGACTTTATCAGTTGACAAGCCAAGTAAGTCTTGTTTAATCAATACAACATAGTTAGATAAGACAAATAATTTAACTATTTCACGTTTCATTAACGAAAGCTTAATAAATTTTTTTTGCCATAAGAATTATAAGTTCTACTGAACTTGTTAACGAATGTTAAAAGACATTGTCATTTATTAGAGGCAATGTTGGAAATAGAATTTTTAAGAAAATTAACACCATTCTCAATAAAAACGAGGGTTTTCAACCTTTAATAAAAGTCGCGAAAAACCTGAGTGGTGATTTTGTAGATTTAGATCCAGTCACGTCTGTAGACGTTGAAAAGTTTATCATGAAAAAATTATATCATAAGTACCTATTTTGTATGCATAAATGATTGCATATTTGTGTATATTTTAACAAATTTTTGTGCATATATATGCGCATATTTCTCTACTTTCTCGTGCTTATAATCCGAACTTTAATCATAACGGTCAGTGCCTACTATCACGTTTGAAGCTGCTATAGTAAAAGAAAAACAGTCTTTCGTAATAATGAGAACAAAAACAAAACCATCTGAATAACAACCAAGAATTTTTGTTCATTTTTATAACTCGCTGAGTTTAGTTAATTCTGACAATTTCATTAAAATTATTCAACAAATACGCCGTATAATGAAATTATTAGGTAATAGGTACATTAATTAATCTACGGAATACAATTCAAGATATGGTTTTATAACGATCTGAACTTCCTGTGTAAATTTAAAAAGTGCATCAAGTCGCCTTTGAAAACAATTGAATAAAATGTCCACAATTTTTGACAGACGTCAATGACAAGCGAAAAATACAATATACCCCATCATAGTTTAAACGAAATAAAATTGAGGCACGAATGTAATTAAACAGAGGACGCGAAGCTTTTTATTAATATGAACAGAAAATGGCAGTATTTGACAGATTTGAAATTCTAACATAAGAGAGCACATCCCTTTCTTGAGGCATCTTCGTTTATCAAAAAGTCAAAAGCGACTTGATGCACTTTTTAAATGAACACCCGATATGTAGATACTTATGAACTGTAGGTATATAGTTTAACACTAGAAAAAATAATCGGTTTTAGAGAATTATCATTTAATAGAATTTTAATAGATAATACATGGTGCGCTTTTAGAACGCAAATTGACGTTTTAATTATGAATATTGTAGCCATAACGCAATAACGATTATGTTTAATCTAAAAGTTTTAATAACCTTTTTAAAAAATCAATATAAAAATCTCATTAGCTGAAACTGACATGGGGGGTTAAGGTCGAGTGCAAATTCAAGGGTTTTCCCCTAAATTACTGATAATTGAAAGGAAGTACTTTAATTTAAATATACCATCAATTCGGCAGACTGGCCTAAACGGCAATAATAAATTTATGGCCATAAAACTGTTTTTGAGATGATTAGAGGGCCTCGGATTAATTTGAAGAGTGATGTCACCTGGCGCAGCCATTACAAGTAGGGACATTCGGTTGTCGGATTGATTCGGCCTGAAAAAAATATGCTTTTTTATCGATCACTGATTAATTTTTGTATTTAAATGAGGATTTATCGCCCGAACGGGAGCAGGGGTGAAAACACTTTTTCACACTTCCAATTTTCGGTTAATTAAATCGCGGCAGTTCGGTCGGATTAATTTTTTCTAAATCAGACGGTCGCAGATGAGTCGGTTTGATTCCCAGGTAGCTAATTTAATTTGGGCAAATCGGGGGCTGAAACGGCAACGTCGTACACAGACCGCACGCGTCCTCCCAGTTTTTGTTTCTCCAATTCGGCCGACCGAAAAACACGAAAAATAAATAAAAGCAAACGACCGGCCCCGTAATTTATTCGAACTCGCCTAACGAATTGTGTGCTGAAAAAAATAACGCTAATTTCGTTCCCCCAGCCCCGGACTAATCGGCGAATAAATTCGATTTTGTCCGGTAGTTTTAATTACTCGGCAGGGTTGTTCGATTAAACTGGAGAATGTCGGCCGGTGTGAGGATCGAGATTTTTGTTTATGTGGTAATTTGTGAGCTTTCGTGGATCCCGCTTGAGGCTTTGAGCGACTGAAAACAAAAGCTCGTGTGGAAGAGGGCACGCATGCGTGTTTCCCTCCAGCAACTGGGGGTAAATTCCCCGTTTTTCAAGCGGTATTGTATTGGGCAGAGCAAAGTTTATCGACTGTGTAACAAAGAGGGACGTACGATAACAAAAACAGAAGATAATTCGTTCAAAATCACTTGATACCCCCGAGTTTTCGGAGAAGCTTGCGCACTGCACCCTCGAGCAAATTTAATTAGTTTTTTGCGTACTTTTTCTTCGTTAATTGGGAGCGTTTTGCAGTCCCGCTCGCCGACGAATAAATCAACAAAGCGACCTCTTCGCCGTCGACTGAAACCGCAAACATCGGCAAAAAGCCCGCACGAAGAATAAAAACGTGAAGATCGCGAGCTCGCCAAAATCCACCCCTCTTCTGCGAGTGTTCCGAAATTGAATAAAACATATTTCTGTCGATGACTGCGAGAGCGCCTCCGATGATTGGTGGCAAAATCCATACGGGACGGATCATAGAAACGACCTCGGGGTGGCTCGAACAGGCAAAGAAATTCAAAATAGAGTACGGGGCGAAGCGAGACAGCCGAGGGTAGTTGCAGGCGAGGAAGGGATGCAAGCGGAGCGCGCCGACGCGTCTGCGACCTACGTCCGAGGATCCTTCGTGCTGCAACGGCGGCCAGACGAAGAGAAGGGAGAACGTGCTGCTCTCTGAGCCGGACCGGATAAGTTATTTCGTTCCCGGGCCTCGAAGGCTGCCGCACTCGTCAAATGCTCGTCTTTCCAGCGTTTTTTCCTTGAGCCGCGGGTGCGAAGTGGTTCAGTGCGCTCCTCGACGACGACGTCCAAGTGGCGCGGCCATGCCGCCGCGGTCGCTGTGATCATGACTTAGTTCACTATACCGGAGTTATTGCGAGCCATAGGTGAGTACCCCCGCATTTTTGTCGCGCACTTAGCACGTTGTTGATGGACACACAACACGTGTACCTCTTCGGGTTCACGTCATTAGGGCGCGCGTAAAAACTGTTTAACATCCACTTAGCTTCGGCGATAAGCAGATGAATTTCGACTTCGTATGCAAACAAGGGCCTCCGTGCGCCCGGAATTCATAATGGACAAACAAAATCAACTCGTTTTAATATTAAACAATCCCGGCCCTTTTTTGTCCTCGTCGCCGATTTTTCCTTTCCTTACATAAACACATCATCCCGAATCGGCAACCCTAAAATCCACTGTTTCACATCTCCGCCGAAGGTTACGACATAAATTAGTTCGTAAATAATCATTCTGTTCTACACCCTCCGAATAATTTCGCAACCCTTGCCCATTTCGCTCTATTTTATTCCAAGAACATGATTTCATTATAAAGGTTTCCTGGATTGGAACGTTATTCACGCTTTTTCAGCCTCTTCAGAAGGCAGATCGTGTTTCGACCAGTCGTGACACCTCTTAATGAGACCTGTTTAAACCAAAATACAGTTGTAATGTCGTCAATGTTTTCGAAATGTTGTACGAAGTTACCACATGTAATGTGACCTGTAGATGACGTACGACAGAGGAACATAATACGAAACAAAATTAGAAGTTCAAAAATATATGATTTTTTTTATTATGGGTCAAGTTCAACATTTCGTGGTCATTAAGAGAGTGATAAAAAATGTAATGTAGATGTTAATCCTGGAGCAAATATTTACAGATTGATGTTGAATCATTACATGTCTCGTCTTTTTATAAATGACTTGTCATTTGAAATTTTAAAAAATTCAGAAGTAATTTTCTAACTCTGTATTTTCGCCACAGTACGCGCCTGTGATTTAGCATACAAAAACTGTCAACAGCCAGGAGTGTATTCAAATGACAATTTCACGAACACAAAGAGAGAGATCTAAAGTTGATACCACCTAGATGCGATAAAACAGCTGTTCTGATTGGTCAGAATTTGAAAAATAGCGTAATTTCATCGTCTCAAATGATGTGAATGGAATTAGTACAGTAAATAAGAATATATTTAACTGTGGGAAATCAGTTTGTGATGAATACCAAATATTTAAATATTTCGCACGAAATTCTAAAAATTCAAAACGATGTATTGTGTAGAACTTTCATTATGACACTTGCATCTGACAACAGACGATGACATTGACATTTAAATTATGTTACGTCACATTTTCTAAAATTTTGTCTTCCACAGCTCTCCGTTATTAAATTTTTCTTTGATCATGTAGGATCCTCATTCTTGTACATCCATCCTTAATAATTTCGTCCTTTGTTTGTATTTAATATCGGCTTTTGAATCATTCATTGGTATGATAAACTACAATTTACCCAAAAAAAAAATCCTTGCATATATTATATTTCACCGGTAATGACAATATTATATCTTTTAAATAGATAAGCGTTTACAACCTTTCCACTAAAACGTTTTACGACCCTTATGATAGCATACTTTACATTGTTATTTTAATCACTTTATTTTTTCGAATTAATGTATTAGATCTACCGTGGATTTGTTTTAACATATCGTAGAAGAATGTCCTCAAACTAAATTTCCACAAGCATTCGATATTCACCAGATTACCCCAGCTGCTCTTACTTGGTTATATATTCCATTTTATTTCATAAAAGCCAGGTTAAATAGAATACAATACAGTACAATTTACAACAACTTTTTCGTTTCGAACGTTGAATGTTTAATCTTTTGGAAAAAAATTCTAGACTTGTGTTACATTCCTCTTTATGTGATTACATTTTTGAAAAATTATATATTTTACAAGAATCAAAAATTTGAAAACTGTTTTCCCAGTTTTTGAAGATTTTTTTCAACTACTTTGGCTGATAAATGTTCAAAAATATTTTTATTAAAACTATCGTAATTCTTTCAAAATTATCGAAGTCAAGAACTTAGATTTTAAAAAAGCCAATGTAAAAATTGTGTATGACGCCCTTTTCAATGATTTTAATTAATTTCAATAATATTTTTATGAAATTTCGTTTCAAAAACTAAAATGTACATATTTTTTACTCGGATTTATTATCCAGTTGTGGATTTCCGATTTTTTTTTCAGAAACTGGCGTTTAGGAAAAAATTCTGAATATTTTCAAAGATCGTAAAACTTAGGCCTTAAAAGCATCCTACATTATCTGTGTATGTTTTTATTAATCGCGATAACGAGCGAATCGATTTTAATGAAATGTGATTCTTACAGTTAATAACAATGGTTAACCAAATATGTATAAATACTGCATACATCGAAAATAATGAGTAACATGTCGATTTACTGATAAGTTTCAAATTTATCAATAAACTTCAAACTTATCAGTGAATACACAGCTTGCATAATTATTTGTTTTTTTTATTCTAACATCGTCTGGTATAACTGAAAGAGATTAGTTAGTGAGATAATATTTAATTACTCTCACCAACAGCTTTCACAATGTTGATTGAAATATAAATGTGTAACTCTGTACTGATTTATGAAGCGTAAATCTTAAAATCAACATTCAACACTAATTTTCGCAAGTATTTTGCACACGTTAGTCACAAGCGATAGTTTTCAGAGAAAAGAAACGACCCGCAATGATTCTGAAACTCTGTATTCTGGGATAAATAATATGTTTTGTTTTCCCCAGAAAACATTAATCCAGTTAAGCGACTCTAGAAATAAATCAATTATCCATTGTTATAATAATTCAAGAACCTTTCTGTTGAAGTCGTGCTTATAAAATAAAATAAAGATAAGGGTTTTGTGGAGTGTGTGTTTACCTTTCCAATAAATTTATTTTCCTGATATTATTTGTCCGAGCCAGATCAAACTTTCAGGAATAAAAAAACCTCCGAGTCTGCGTATTTTTCCCAAAATCGTTGCCGATCGAAATACCGTCGCTAAAATTTCTTCGACCCTCCATCGAGGATTCCCCACAAGCGGTGACGATAGCTAATCAATTATCCACTAAAATATTGATGTTAATGGCACATCATCATAATAGGCCAATGACAAGGGCTGCGCAAAGAGCGTTTTAATCCGGCTGTCAATTTTTTTGGTCGTGTTCTTGACGATAATAGTCCAGTTGTTGTCATTCATTAAAGAAACATGTTACAAATGACAGAAAAAAACCAACAAGGCAGGCCCACAATTCCGTTTGAAATAGTCAAACATGTGGCATGTGCTGCTACTTAAAACTCTGATATAATTAAACGCAAGAAGAAGGGTTCACTTTTCATAATTAAAACGGCGTCTTCGGCGCTAATTACTCCGGGCAATTAATAGCAGTAAACGTCTTGTCGGTGCAACCCCTATGAGTTTTTTCTTTGCGGAATTATTTTGGGTCAGATGGTCGAGAATAAAATTTGCCACGGAAGATTTATTGCTGCCTGGAAGACGGATGCAAATTCCGCAGATTTGCTTGGTCGAGTGGACGTAAAGTCTCTGTCGATATAAAATCTCGTCGCTGAAGAGGGCCTTCGATCGTCGCCGCTTTAATTACGATTCCCTCTTTACCTACGGTCTATTTTAATTGGACTAGTTTTTCCGTACATAAAACACGAGAGCCTCTGAAAGAGCCCAGTCATTTCTAAATTATCGGTTGTAAATTATAAGAACTGTCAAAGACAACCGGGAGGGTTTTTCTTATATCGTTGTGTCGGTTGCGATGAACAATAAACCAAGGAAATATTCCGTTTAGTAACGGCGATGTTTAACACACAATGGAAATTATCATGGCCCGAAGCCAAAAATTTGATGGCGTAAAATGCAGCGGTTTAATACGGGGGATCGAGTCTGTACAAGCATGACGTAAATGTTGGAATTTTTATTAAATGACAAAACAAAACACCTGTCTTCTAACAAAACAAATAAATCAACGCTATTTTCTGAAAACCACGAACTGTCTTTTTTCAGCGGTATCAGTTTCTTCTATTTTACTTTTTTTTAAATATTTTCAATAAATTCTCGGTAGCTGGATTTCTGGATATTTTTGCACTTAATTTACTAAGTACATATTTGTCACATATACACGTTAAATTTTAAAACATTGGATTTGGCGCCATCTCCTTTAATTTCTTTATTAAATTTTGCATTACTTTTTATTTCCGTCACTCATTTTATATTTTCCTATTCCTTACTAATTATTTTATAGTTTTTATATTACACATAGAAACATATCTAGAAACATATTTATCTTCTTAACATTCTCTTCAGCTTTATTTAAAATTCTTCAACACTGCGATTGTGTTATATTTAATCTAATATAATAGTTCAATAATAGTTTCATTTTCATTACTTCATGTTGTTCAGTTCATACGTCGATTTTCTCTAAAAGACGAATTAAAATGTTTTATAATTATTATACGGATTCTCTATCAAAATAGGGGGCTAAAATTTGACGAGATTTTGTAAATGGTGTTTATTGTTAGACATCAAATCGTAACAATGTAAAAAAACAACTTTTTAGTTATCTCCTCCTGCGTATGCGCTATAAATAGTGACAATTTTGAAGTTGAACAAATTTTGTTTAAAATCACTTTGAATTATAGAGACGAAACTCTTTAATTCCTTAAATCGAAGGTTTTGGATGAACCCAAATATCAGTTTCCAACTTTGCCACAACTCGAAATAACATTATCAGAGGTCAAATAACATACGGTTTGATTGGTTTGACCAATTTTCAGGAGGTTCAGCAAGTTAATTTTGATGATAGCATTTTTGATACTCCACTTCCCAAAGTTGAAAATGAAAGCATCCAAAGTTAAAAGGTAACATACTTGTTGAATTTTGTGTTAGGTTTTGATGAAAGTTGGTATATAGCCGCAAAATCAGCAAACTTTGTTTTAATCCAGAAAGTTGATCATTAACTATTTTTTTCATCCGAAAAGTGATCATGAGAGTAAAGTTTAAAAGTCAAAAACCACATAAACATAAACTCATAACCCGTTACAGCCTTACGAATTAAGGATGTATTTAGAAAAAAAGAAAATAGATTATAATTCTTCATTCAAATTCACCGAAAAGAGAAAAATAAGATTCCAAAGACTGCATTTTCGGTTACCTAGGCATTTGTATTTCTGTATTTTAAAGACTTTATCCTTTCAACTTTCTTTTATGTTCCATTAAGGCAGTCCATAATTTTTCTTCACGAGTTTTAACAATTCTTCATATATTTATTTCCCTTTTTAACCTTTCATTTTCATATGTCATTTATCCAAGCCCATGTAATTAATTCAGTATATAATTATATTTTAACGGAATGTTATAATTTACGTTATATTATGTATGTACGTTTAATCTTATTAACTTCATTTTACAATACAATAGTTTTTCTTTTTTCATTCTTTGACTGATTCAACCATCACTCGTTCTTTCTTAATTTTTGCATTGACATTCTTGTGTGAACTGTGAACACTACCTTTGAAAATCAATTTTTAAAACATTTTTCAACTACAATAATAATTTGTTAAATTGTTATAAATTCGAGAAATTATGCAAAAGAGAGCATTTTAACTAGCAGGATTTTTAATCAAATAAGGCACTATATGAATATATTTCGGTTCAAAATTAAATGAAAAATTCCGGTCAATCATGCGAGAAGTTACACAAAAAGTTCCTTTTTAGCTCTCAAAATTTTTAATTACATGAAATTTAAAGATTCACCAATGGTGGACGTGTTTTAGTTTACAGATCTTAGACAAATTATAAATAACTGATGATGTTCAGTATACATTGGATAATTGGTCATTTCAACACCAAAATTATTATTTGAAAGTCTGTTTTCAGATTTCGGTTTTGAAATTTACTGTCCAAACTTCAAGAGCTAATTTAGAACAAAATTATTATTTTATTAATGTTATTATTTCGTTGCTCACTGGAAAGTTTCTCGTCACACTTCGTCTGCTTCATTATTCTTCGTTCTTTAACTTAATAAATTCGCGTTCGACATTGTCGCTTATGATGTGGTGGGATTTGTATTTTTCAAATTTCGATTTCGTAGTTTATCTTCCAGGGAGATATTTGAAGACTGCTTGTCGGATTGTTCTAAATAAATACTGCTTCCAGCTACACCACTTCAGCCTCCAAATAATTTTATATTTGGAATGTTAATTATTCCAAACGGAAAATCGTGCGCGTATCATCGAAACCAAGAATTTAAAATTACGGAGTCAAGAATAGAGCGCATTCTTGTGAACGGGGTCGCTCCAAAAGAATGACGCAAGACTGGGATACCTGTGTGGGCACCTGTTTATTAAATCGTAACCGTCAAGTGACCAGTTAACGTAAGTCTTCACCTCCTCTTCAAAACAGATCCTTGTTCTTGAGCCCATTACAACCGTCATCGTTTTGCAGCCCCAATCAATAATTTAAAATGAGTGGGCCCTCAGGAAACGATTTTATTACGTTTCCAGTGCACAATTTATGTTACATTCGGCATGAGCAGAAGACGGGATATGTCGAATGTCGTGAGGCCTGTGACTGATTGATTCAGAAACGGGTACTTAAGGATATTATAGAATAAATAATGCAGAGAACCGCAACATCCGCAAGACGTATTTCCGTATTATAAGCTCTAAAAAATGGATGAAATAAGAAGAAAAAAACGGCGAAATAACAAACGGAGGTTGTCAGAACGCCAGCAGCTGCCAAAAATGTTCCCCTGTAAATCGTTTCGACAAGACCACGAGACATTTGCATTCACTTAAGTGAATTAAAAGATTACTCTGCCAAGATATATGGCCGTGGAGGATTTTTTAAGGCCCCATTTTAAATCCCTTTTACGTCCGATGATAATAACCTGTTTGTATTGCATTTATTTGGACCATTGTTCTAGTAGCAGCGGATAAAACTACGAAATGCCCAAATGGACATATTGTTAAAAGATAAAACATCCATTTTGAGAAATTTTCTTCATTCCTTTTTTAAATTAAAAATAAATTGTATCCGATCTGTTTGTGCCGTAGTGTAAAACTCCGAATGGTGATATAGAAAGAAAATTGCCACTACTTCGATAGGGCTAAATGGAGCATAGTCGCAATATTCACCAATAAATGAAACATCTAAAGCATCCTACTTCCAGATTTTATCCGTAAAAAAGTATTAAAAATCATTTGTTCTTGCTGTGTTTCAAGATGATTGAAGTTTAGTAAAGTAGGAGGTAAATAAATCAAACAAAATTTTTCGGCAAAATTCTTCATGAAATAGTTAAAGAGATCTTCAAAGAACGTCGGTGAAAGTTTGTTATTTCTATAAGTTTTAAGGAAGTGTATTTTAAGCTTATAGTTCCGGTTATTTAGAAGTCTCAGATTAGCTACCTAAATCAACCAAGTCAGTTAAAATGTATTCTTGAAACCGTATAACAATAACAGACATTATTTGAATAATGTCATTTCATTTTATGATGATGTCATTTGTAATAAGGTGAAGGTGAATATAAATTTTTAAGCGTGTTAAGTTGTCCACAAATTTACAAAGTTAAAATAAATAAACCATGATTTTAAATACATTTGCTTATTTTATTTTAACCTTAAAGCCATCTTAATCGGCAACAGAGTGTATGTTAAGTTTACATATTATTGTGAGCGCTATGCAGATGAAACATTTTTGAAATTCTTCTTGAAGAAAATCTTTTCGATATTTCTATACTAACATTGGTGGTGTAATTTCTGTGGTAGTCCAAATTGTTTTAAAACCAGCTTTTCAACACCCCAATAAACATTTTTATTGTTATTGCTTTGTTTCCGATAAGTGGCTGATTGAACATGCCTCTCCTTTGAAAAATTAGAAAAAAAGAAATTAGTTTTGGTTTTAAAGTATGAAAATATTTTCATAAAAGGCTTAAAAATGTATTACTGAATAGCGTGACAAAAAGCTAATACCATCAAATGAATGATATCA
>QDEB01084901.1:0-12576 GCA_004193795.1 Asbolus verrucosus
ATTATATATATATATTTATTATATATTAATTATAGTTTCTTCTAGTCTTTTTTTGTTCTATTATCTACATGTTTTTATTCGTTCTACTTTTTTTTAGCTGAATTTCCGTGTTTCAATTTCGTTTTTGATTTAACTTTGGACTGTTCCTTCAAACATTCTTCTTCTCGCCATTCTTCTTCTAAATGATTTAAATTTCTTGTTCATAATTGGTGTAAATTTTTCTTATTTTTCAACTTTGCTGTTATTACCTAGAATATTTCAGCCCTTTTCTTCCACAATCTTTATAATTATTGTTCTAACGTGTTTTGAGATTTTATATCCACCTTCCTTCTTTGTCTGTTTCTTTATTAAAATCAGATTTCTTTATTCTTCTGTTGGTTCACTGTCATCGTGAATCAAGCTGAAATTGTCTGAATTTCCCTTCCGTGTGTTTTCTTCCAAAACTTGAAAAAGTCATTACATCTTAACCTAACCTGACTTGATCCGCAGCAGATTTCCAGGAATCCTAATACTCTGTTTTTCTTCTTCAATTGAAAAAGCAGAAAGAGAAATACATTTTAAAATCCAATACGAACCAATTAGAAAAAATACGTCAACTTCGATGTGGAATAAAAAATAACAATAGCAAAATAGCAAAAAAGGGTTATACATATTATAAGAATAAGGAAGAATTATAGTGGAAAAAGTTTTGATAATTTAGAAGATAAATAAACAAATAACACTTATTTAAGTCCATCAGAAGGGTAATTGAAGAAAAAAGATCACAGACATAAAAAGACAAAATGCAGAAAGAAACGGAATTGTAAAATCTCTGATCTTGCAGGTTAAATTGAAAGAATTTTCGATAGCACATAGAACCAGGTTAAGAGTTGGCAAAACAAATAGAAGTTCTAGAGAACAAGTGGTTGAAACGAAAAGAGTAGGATAAATTGAATATGACACACATTGCTTATATTTTTTTTTGTTTTACATAACACCACAGAAAATGATCAAGAGATGCAGAGAGAATGCATTAAGCAGCGACACCATTTTTCAGGATTTTAGCTTCAGAGTAATAAAATATAATAAAACGGAATGAAACGCCAAGACTGTTCATGGAAATAATTGTTTGCGAACTTAGATTTGAATTTAACTTCCTGCAGCGAGTACTCCGCAAATAAACACAGTTTTAGTTGTGAATTCAGTCTGTGTCGGCAACTTTTTTAGCATCATTATTGCACTAAACCTCGTCGCTGAATATTCCCCCGACTTTAATTTCAATTTCCACAAATACACTCATTTCCCACCGAATAGGATGAAAATTCCATTAAATGATAGAGAACTAGCCACAACATGTCTATACAACCAGCAACTAGTAATTGTGTGGATAGGCTTCAATTTGATCAATCCAAACGCGTGATGATGCAAGCAAAAACAAGGATGTTATTGTTAGATATGAAATAAAAACGCCGCTTTCAAAACGAACATTTTTAATTAATTCAATGCTTCAAATTAGCTTAATATCAAGCTGTCTAATATACTAATAAAATACTATGTAATGATACTTTTATCAAAAAACCATTCCACCTTCAAGTTAAAAATAATAAATCGACCACTGCACTGGATTAAATAAAGCCTAAACAATTCGTTCAACGGAAACTGCTTGTTAAATCTACAATGAGACTGGTGCAAGTTGACTGGAGCATGACACGAAACTGGCTTTGTTTTCGTGATTTTTATCGAATCAGAAGTGCATTATCCCGAAATTCGTCCTGATTTCAATCCAGAAGCCGGAAACACGGAGCGATGTTTATAAAGTGCCATTATTTTGCGGAGAGAGCGGAGTTGCATGCGCTAAAATTCTTCAAAACCAAAAAAATTCCTGGCTTTCCACCCGACCTCTTCCGAATGCCATCATTTCTTGAATAAATATTTTTGCCAAAATTATTCGTCTATTTGCCTTTGGATCGAAGTTACACAATTTTTACATGACATTCAAATAATGGTACTGACCGCGCCAGAATAAAATCTTGTCTCCACGGTAATTTGGTAATATTGACTTTTAGACTCAAAATTGTTCATCACAGTATTGCGATCCCGACATGCTGTGTAACTGGACACAAATATGAATCATTTTTCGAAAAATAAATAGAGTTTTTTTTTTGTATAGAGCTAGCACAATAGCAAAATGAGAGTATAAAAGTAGTATAATATCAATAACTATTTTAATAATGATTTTCCGGCGTGAATAATGTATATACGCCATCCGATTAGTTTATGGCCATTTGACCATGAAAAACTCGCAATAATCGGTCAAAGAAGTGGTTTCTATAAATAGTGGCGATTACAGCGGTGGCTTCTTGTTGCAGATATGATCTGGGCTTGGCAGCGTCATCGCAGAAGACTTAATTCACTCATGCACACCTCTCCAATCCGTCGATAATTCCAGGGTTAATCAATTAGTTTGATGCAAAACGCGCCTTCGTTATGATAATGTCTGTGGCCGCCAAAATCTGCCGAAGAATGTCGCCGAAGACCTTCGCCCTGTCCGCCATAGGGCTGACGATCGTCCTGTGCGTCTACTACGCGAGCTACACCACGGACATCCGGACGAACCAGACGGAAGACAAAGCGAACGAAGACAGCAGCGAGATCGCCCAGCCGCAGAGGATGTTCCGGCTGCTGCAGAGGCCGAGGGCCGTCGCGAACAAGGAATTCCAGGTGTGTCCGAGGCTGAGTCCCGCCGAAGCGGACGTCAGCACCGTGGACGTCTTCAAAGACTTCGAGTTTCAGGTGGGTGAGGAGGGAGCGCCTTGTTTTTCTTCGCTTTCGTTGTGGAAGTTTCTCATTCACACGTGTGTTTGTCTTGTGCCGAGTCGAGAAACACTTTGTTTGCGTTCACAAAACACGGAAACGGGGATCGAGGTGACGGCTATTGTTCGCGTTTTACCACACTTCGCGAAAACGATGCCGTGGGTGGAAAATGGAAATTTTAATTATTTTTTTTTTCTGTAATGTTGGGATGATGTTTCTACGATTGTAGAATGAAAATTTGCGTTCGAACGCAAAAATCATCAAAACAAGGCTCTATTTTTAAAAACCCCTATGTATTTGCAAGCTTCTTTTACTTATTCCAAGTTCATAGACTTTTCACACATTTTCCCCTCTATCCTCTATTCACCTAGAGTTGCAAACAAAGCCAAAAAAAACACATTTTTTAATTCACATTCTTTCTTTTACTTTTGATTTTGTTGCCTAGCCCTCTTACATTCCATACACACCCAGACTCTCATTGTCTTCGTCTTGACATTTTACTAATCCTGTTAATTCATATATATATTTTTGTAATAAAATTAAAAAATATATATTTTATCATAATTCATAGTCTCCCTCGAATTCATTTATTATTATTTTTTGAAAGGATAAAAAGGGTTGATTTTACAACCAAATTCAACTTCGTAATCTTGTAAATATGAACGTTGAAAATTGTTCAATGATACTTTTAACTTAGAAAGAACAATCAAAAAAATGTGAGCAGGAAACTGGGCGAATTTAAGAATTTTTTGGGAAATTTGATAGTCTTCCAAGGATTAAATTTTGAAGTTTGAATAGATCCATCTGCGCTTGCATTAAGGTTAGTAAGAGAAAACTGAAACTAAAAATTTTGACATCGGATCACTATGTCATAACAGTAGAAAAATGTAGAACTCATTTCAAACCTAGAGGCTATAAGTAAATTTAGCTATGTAAGTCAAGCTGTGTTGCCTATATGCAAACTTGGAGCCAGATTTAGAAGGTAAACTGTTTTGAAATCAAAATTGTAGTTGAACATCAAGAAGCTCGTTTTGAGAGTACTTTGAGGCAAACTCAACGTAAATTTTAAATTTTCTAGTTCTGCCTTACGAAGTTTTTTTTTCTTTCAATTTTTAGAAGTCACTATTTTAAGAAAAGTAAGTAAACTCTTTGATCGAAAATTTGATAATGTGTCAAAGTGTATTGTATTTTTCTCACCACTTTTTTCAGTAAATATTGTTTCTTTTGTTTATTTGCTTTTTCAGTTAAATACCACTTCATTGTCATGAGAAATGCACATTATACATGCTTCCTGTGCATGTTTAACTGACATAACTGATTTAACCGATTTCGATTACAAACGATAATGTTAAAAAGTAAATAAAAGGCGGATATTGATTTATGAAAATTACTTCTCCTTCGGCACAATATGAAGCAACCACGTTTTTGTTTTTCGAATTAAATTATTTTCAACGATTTTTTTTACCTTCAGTTGTCGTTTCTGATCTGATTTTTCTTTTAGTAAGTCATTAATAGAAAATGTGTTTGAAGTTTCTCAGCACTTTTCCAAAAGCAGTGAAAATGTAAAAAAGGACGCCCAGAACATTCGTTTATCATGTTTATCATGTACTATAAAAAGAATATTAAACATTTTTAATAAGTAATTTGCTGTTTAAGGTGTATTAAAAAGAAAAATATGAGAAGATTAAAACGATCATTTTTCCGATGATTAATTTATTTTTTAATTGGAATTAACTGAATTTGAAGTAAAGTAAATTCAAAAATAACAAAACGCTAAAATTGTTGGCATTAAGAAAATAATAATTGATCAATTTAAATTAATCTCAAAATAACGTTACACCAAGTGAAAAGTGAAACAACATCTACATTAACATTAGTTGACTTTTAAACAACTTTTCTAGCGCATGTCTTAATTTAATGCAATTTTAACGTAATTTTACGCCTCTAAAATACAGATTTTTATAACGTTATAACTTATAAAATATTACCAAACGTTAAATTAACATAAAAACTTGAACATACGAAACATAAGTTTATAAAATGTAGTAAAATTGACTACTTATTTGAGGCTATGTAGGCAGAAGGTATGAAGGAATAAGTTTTAAAATCGTTTCATGATATTTATGATGTAAACAAGGCGAGAGTTGATGGGAAGATGAGTGATGCATTTGAAAGCAAGGTGCGAAGCAAGGATGTATATTGTCGCTACAGTTGCCGATTATATTTATGGATTCTGAAAAGCATTTTAAAAATACCAAATTTTCATTTCAGATAAGCGATTTATTGCCACTAAAAAAATGATGGCTAGATAAAACAAATCGATTAAAAAAATAAAACCGACTTCAACGACGCAATTGTTGATAGTTCAAGAAACTGGCTTTGTCGCTTCGATTTCACATCAATTCGATTTTTCTATTAGTTCTGAATTCTATTTTAATCCTCCTGATTTATCGATCGCTTTAAATTTCATAGACTCAACTGCTGTAACTTGGCCATTCAAATTTATTGCAACACCACGATCACGGTTATTTGCTCTTAATCTCGATTCCACGCGATTGAATCTGCAGAAAACTAAAATAAAAAGCCAGCGCAGTATTGAATTAAAGATGTGAAATGCTAAAAAGCAGGATTTAAAAAACAAATTTCGCCCCGACACCGATAAATATTTCATCACGTGTTAACAGCAAGGACATTAATTATTTGAAGCTTCTTAGATGACGTTTCGGCGCCACCGCTCTCCAGTTCCGCGCGAAAACGTGGGCGAAGTTCTTGCGAACTCGCCAAGATCGAATACTTCAGAAACGATCCCAACTTCCAGCCGCAAAAATCGCCCCAAACAAATCGCCCGCATTGGTAATTTCCACATTACGACCCCGCTCGCTGAAACATTTCATCGCGATTTCGAAGTACGGAAGCTCTGTACTTCCCCGAGAAATCATAAAATAAACTCCGATGAATAATGCCGCGGAAGCAGGACTATTTATCACCACCCTAAATTTCATGCAAACAAAGTGTTTTCGGGGCGAAATCACTGTAACCGCAGGTGCATTTTCCCACTGTGTGATAAGGGTGCATCTTCAGTACACAACCGCAATTCATCAGCTCACCTGAAAGGGTGGAAATACGTCTCCACATTCTGTCATCATCGATTCCTCCACGAGGTGGCGTAAAGAAAGCCGACTGAATTTACTTTTATTAGAAGTCACAGGGGGATGAACTTGCATGAAGGTCGGGTCGGTAACAGCGTGTAGAGGGCGAGAAGGGGCGGAATTTGCATGCGTTACGGGCTGTGGGGTGATGAGATGTCTGGCGAAAGGTGGAAGCTTGTCTCGGGAAGAATCGGGGTAATAATCGTACCGTTAACTTGTTTTTTGCTGTTTCAGCCCGCTTGGATGAAGAGCAAGGAGTATTGGGATAAATCGTTCGAGGACCGCTTCGAGCGCCAGAAAATGGACGCCGAGAGACCCCCCTTGAAGGTATTTTTGATGTGGTTGTTCCATTTCGGCGCAATTAAGATAAAAACGCGGATCCATAACGCAAAATCTGCGAATTAATTCATTTTCCGGTAATTACTGCCCTGCTACGTGGGCAAATTGACGTAATACGTTTGCCAATTGTTGGAGTTTTGTGTATTATTTGTGTTGTGAAATCTACTGCCCATGTCAACTGTGTTTGTTATCTGATTAGCAGAACAAAATTCAATTTTGTTGTGTGCTCTGTTCTCATACGGAATTTTTTTTTTTGAACNNCCATTGCGCCAATCTCATAACCAATTAATAGAATCACACAATTTTTAGACATATTTAAGAATTGCTGATGAAACTTTGCCATTGCGCCAATTTCATAACCAATTAATAGAATCAGTCTTGAAGTTTTACCATTGCTTTTACATTCGAAACTTTTTCTTGTGTATTACCTTCATGTTTCACCTAAACTCTCAACTTAAAGTTCCACCACCATTTGACAGGTTTAACCATGGGGAGGCTTAGGTCAATCAACGTAATGGGGTGGCTTTGCTTTTATTTTTAATAAACAACGGGGGCTTTATAGAGATAGAGTAAGATATTTTCTACTGAGCTACGAGATTGGCGCAATGGTGATCTTTGATTAGAGTTTACACTACATTGATGAATGTAAAAAATCAAATTTTTCCGTAAGAACTAGATCTCGGTTGTCGAATAACGATAATGGACGGAACATCGATAAGATCGACAATATTAATATCGATCTTGATATCATTGAGGTCATATTAATATGTATAATATCGGTTTCATTCATTCACAGTTAATATTCCTGTATTTGTAATTAGACCTTACTTTTTGATGAATTAGGTATTCTATTAATAATTTCATTCAGTGACATGTTGACATTGTATTTGATCTGTTGAATTCCAATAATTCCAAATAAGCGCGATTATTGATAATGCAGATGATTTCTACATTTCGATAATGTCGGTAATATCAGAAGTCCAAAATATAAAGCATGATCAAAAATTATTTTCATCAGGGGCGGTTAAGACAAACGATAGGAGCGTCTTTGATCAGTTGATACAGCTATAATTAATTTTTGACAACTGGTCGTCGATGCAGGCATCTCCGCTCCTGATGGAAAAAATTTTTGATTTTACTATACATGGTTGTTAAATGTTGCCTGCTTTTGAAGGAATTTATATTTTACCACTTGTTGCCAGTTTAAAGTTGGAGATGGAACTACATTTTAGTTGTATTTAACATGAACATTTAGAAAAAAAAAGGGGGGGAAAAGATTGCTTATAACAATTTTAGAACGTCAGCGAAAACTGCATTTTAACGTTTCTAAATAAGCGTTAACTTTCCAGATAGCGTTCCAGATTTGAAGAAAAGCGTTGATTAGCACTTCCGGAGAAACACAAAAGATAAAAGAAAGTTTAATTATATCGCATTATCGCCCAAATTGTGGAATTTATGAAACGCTTACGTAATCAGAATCTGTGTTGAACCAATTCCATTCCGCGCTCGAATCTTCAGTCTTATCGATCACTTTCGTCGTCAGAGAATTGTATTTACAGTCAAAACTTGACGGGACGTTTTCGCATTTTATGTTGCCGCGAATTTTATGTTTCTCTTGTGATACTGCAGTGCAGCATTTCGACAGACGCAGGGGCAGCGCCGGAGGTGAAAAAACGGCGTTAATAAAATCAAAAGGAAAACATGTGGAGCCATTAATTGCGCGTTTCACCTAATGACAAGCGAACGATTTCCTAGTTGAACTGCAATAATTACTCTTGCTGAGGGATACAGTCGCTTATTCCGTTTGAATCCGTCAATAATTTATCGGTAACCAGAACGTCGTTAACTACTTACCGTCTGCGTCGTCGAACAACTTAGGTTGCGACGTAATGGTAATTGGATTATTCCTTACAGGATAATCACATAATTTGGTTGTTGCACTGGGTATACGACCCGACGGAGCATTGTGCTGCAGCTTAAAGAAGCTAATGAAGGGCAATTACGACCCATAAAGTTTATGAATCTCAGTCAGAATTCGGGCGGGACAAGAAATTTTGACTTTTACAAATTTGCGACGGCGATATTAAATTGGAGATGCAACAGGGCCAATTACTGTCAAATTATTCTTATGATTGTTGATCTCATTCCGGCCATTAAAACTTTGTGGAAGCCATTTCCATTCGAAATCGCACAAAACCATTTGCAAATAATAAGCCAAAGTGAAGAATTTATTTGACGTTTGTACACTGACTCAATAAGAAGTGAAGTACTGACGCTGTTTTCGACAAACCAATGTGAGGTCATTACTATTTTCATTTCTAAAACCATAAAAACTGTACTTCTGATAATTTGACATATTTTGTCCCTCATTGTCAAATTTGGTGATCAATTTTGGTGCAATTGGTTTAAAACGTGGGCGGAGTTGAGATGTACTATCAGCAACCGAAGTATATCTGCATGGCAAAATTTTAGAGCTAATTTGAGAATTTCGCAAGAAATATGTCGCTCGCGCCCTCTGTTTTATCATTCAACCGGATGGATGTGGAAGCGACTTGGCGCGGGCAGTAAAATTAACGCAAATATTGATTCAAGATTTTATTGACTGGCCCAATTTCGACGAATTTAACGAAATTTTCGCTCCAGGTCATCATAGTGCCCCACTCCCACAACGACCCCGGCTGGCTGAAAACCTTCGAGAACTACTTCCACTACGCCTCGCGCCAGATAATGAACCACATGGTGGCCAAGCTGCAGCAGTACAAGAACCTAACCTTCATCTGGTCGGAGGTGGCCTTCCTGAACGCGTGGTGGGAAGAGGCGCACCCCAGCAAGCAGCGCGCCCTGCGCAACTTGGTCAACTCCGGAAGGCTCGAGATCACCACCGGCGGATGGGTGATGACGGACGAAGCGAACGCTCACGTCTACGCCATGGTGGACCAGCTAATCGAAGGTATATTTCACGCTTCACTTCCATAACTAATTCTAGTTGTGTGAGTCAAGTGTGGCACTTGTGTAAGTTGTACGAACTAGCAGCCGGTTTTACACAATAAACTAATTTTATTGTTTTGAAACAAGGTTCTGGCGTCCTTACTTTAATAAAGGGAGAATTATCTTCTAGGTCATCAGTGGGTATGGTCGAATTTGGGGGTGAAGCCCGTCTCGGGGTGGTCCGTCGACCCCTTCGGCCACGGGAGCACCCAACCCTACATCCTATCCCAGTCCGGAATCAAAGGGACGGTAATTCAACGCATTCACTACGCCTGGAAGCAGTGGCTGGCCTTAAAACAATACGGCGACTTCCGCTGGATTCCCAGCTGGAGCCCGGCGGACCCTTCGGGCACGCTCTTAACTCACAACCAACCCTTCGACATCTACTCCATCAAGCACAGCTGCGGCCCCCACCCCTACATCTGTCTTAATTTCGATTTCAGGAAAGTTAGCGGGGAGTACACAGAATACTCGATTAAAGCGCAAACCATCACCGATAAAAACATCAAGGAGAAGAGCGAGCTGCTGCTGGAACAATACGCCAGGACCGGCTCGCTCTTTCCCCACAACGTGGTGCTGATGCCTCTCGGCGACGACTTCCGCTACAACGTGGCGGAAGAATGGGACCAACAATACACGAACTACATCAAACTAATCGACTACATCAACGCCAACAAAGACACCTACAAAGCAGAGGTCGCTTTCGGCACCCCCAGAGACTATTTCCGCGAGATCTCGAAGCGCTACGACCAGTTCCCCACGTTGAAGGGCGACTTTTTCGTCTACTCCGACATCTTCTCCGAGGGCAGACCCGCCTATTGGTCCGGTTATTTCACCACGAGACCCTTCATGAAAATTTTGGACCGTGAGCTGGAAAACAGCCTCCGAGGGGCCGAGATTTTGTACACTGTAGCCTTGAATAACGCGCGACAGAAGAAGCTCTTGCCCTATCTGAAAATCTTAGAGCGCGACTACGAGAAGCTGGTGCGAGCGAGGCGGAACTTGGGGCTGTTCCAGCACCACGACGCCATCACCGGCACAAGCAAGTCTTTCGTGATGCGCGATTACGGGCTGAAGCTGTTCGAAGGCGTCCGAGATACGGTCAGCATCCAGCAGAACTCGCTGCAGAGTTTGCTGTTTCCCAAAATCCCGATGAAACCGGGCGAGAGCGTCGTGCTGAGTGATTTGGAGAGAGACTCCTACGAGAAGCTCCCCAAAAAGACGCCCATCTCGGTAGCGCCGAAGCAAGTGCGCAAGATTCTCCTCTACAACTCCCTGGCGCAGCCGCGAGAGCAGCTGGTGCAAATCAGAACCAACTCGAGCAATGTCAAAATCGTCGATGGTGACGGGAGCGACGTCGTGTTCCAAATCAACCCCGTCTGGGGCACTTCCGAAGGCAACACGAAGTTGTGGATCGCCGCCGACGAGTTCGAGGTGGTGTTCATAGCGAATTTGACCGAATTGTCGGTCACCACCTACAGCTTGGTTTATTTGGAGGCGAGCGAGGAGAAACTGGCCACGATTTATTGCAACAAGTGCCACAGGAAGGCCGCCGTGGTCACCAACACCGACAGTACAATCCAAAATGAAATCTTAAAATCAAAATTCCAAATCAAAAATATTCCTGCGGGTGATATACAGTTAGAGTCGCACAAGCTGAAGATTTTGTTCAACGGAAACACAGGGTTCATGAAGACGGTCACCAGGAAGCACAGTCCGAAGATAATGCAGTGCGCGGTGCAGTTCGCCGCCTATCGAAGCGCCCAGTTCCACTCCGGCGCTTATTTATTCATGCCGGATCCCAACGAGAGGGGCATAGAAAAAGACGTCTTGCAACAGTACAAAGACCAGATGAGCATCATCATAACTTCTGGAGCTGTCTCTAGCGAAATCACCGTCATCTATGGGCCGTTCTTGGTGCACAGTGTCGCCATCTACCACCTGGAGCAGTCGAGTTTGTCCAACGGGATCTACGTGGAGAACACGATAGATTTCGAGAATCCCCCCAAAAACAGAGAGACCGAGCTGTTCATGCGCATCATCTCAGACGTGCAGAACGGAGAGCCTCCGGAGTTCTACACGGACCAAAACGGCTTCCAGATGCAGAAGCGGGTCAAAGTGGAGAAGATCGGGGTCGAAGGCAACTACTTCCCCATCACCACCATGACGTTCATTCAAGACGACAACATCAGGCTGAGCTTGCTGACGGACCACGCCCAAGGTGCGGCCAGCTGGCAGCCGGGTTTTCTGGAAATCATGCTGGATAGGAGGACTCTGTACGACGACTCCAGAGGAATGGGGGAAGGTCTTGTCGACAATCGCAAGACGATTAACAAATTCTGGCTCCTGATCGAAGACGTGGTTCATCTGAAGAACGACAAAAAGGGACACCCGAAGCGCTTCGAAAACTCCGACGACCCCTTCGAGAAGGGCGACGTCATTCGCTCCTTCAACGTGCCCACCGATCCCGCGGATCCCGCCAAACAGGAGAGCTACTCCATCCCGTCTTTGTACGCGAACCAGCTGTCCAACGGCCTGAACTATCCCGTCGGGATCTTCATCTTGGAGCGCGAACACCAGGACGCGGTCCAGAAGAGGTTCAAGCTGATCGACAAGCCGTTCCCGTGCGACACCCACCTGCTGACGCTGCGGACGCAACCGGATTCGGTTTATTCGCAGTTTCCCTCTTCCAGCGCGCTGCTGGTGCTGCATAGGCAAGGCTACGACTGCGCCGTGAGCGGTAATTTTACTTGCAGTTCGTCCAGGTTCGAAAGTGCGTTCGAACACGTTCGAGTCAAAGAAATCCAAGCTAAAGCGCTGACCGGGATCGATACTTTCGCGGATAATGTTCTGCAATTAAGTGATATTTATATTGAACCCATGACTCTGAAGACTTTCAACATGACCTTTGTATAGTAGCGAATTATCGATGTGATTTTATAGAGATTTTTAATGAATCCTTTATATTATTTATATTTTTAAACTTTGTAGATAATGTAAATAGAGACTACTTTATGACAATGTTTCGTGTGCGTTTATGTTGTAGTAATCTGGGTTTTTGAGTTACTTCCAGATTTTTATCTATTTTCAAGCACTTGACTGATCAATTCTATTGTTTAAGGATACTTTTAAGTGTTAATTTATAACTTAATAAGTTTGCTGTTGTGAAAAACATTATTCTGTTTTTTATACGTTGATTTTATTTGCTGAAAATAAACTTTCATTTGAAATTTGTCTTGTTTGAAAAATCATAAAACTGTTGTTACGAATTATTTGATTTTCAGTCTAATTTCAAAGAATTATTATG